>CAEGAD010004402.1:0-24554 GCA_903067055.1 Poeciliopsis paucimaculata
AAAAAATACACACAACCATTTTCCTTATACCCTTAACCCATTGGGGGAACAATAAAAAAAAAAATTTTTTATTAAAAAAAAAAAAAAAAAAAAAAAAAAAATTATGTATATTTTTACGTGTCCTTTTGACTTGATGTTTTTAGTGAAGGTGACAAAAAGTTTAGACTCTACTAATGTTCAGAATCATATATATCTTTACAAACCAAAGGCTGTCCTATAGACAAAATACCTATCACTGCCAAAAGGGATCTTCATAAAGTATTGGACGACCTATTCAATAAATAACTCGAGTGATAAACGATGTTCACAACATTAACGTTTGTTTTATTTGTTTTGGGTCAAATGAGGTCTGGCAACCATCCACTAGTGAATGGCTTATCACAGCGCCAACAGCATAAATAAGGACACCTCCTAACACGCACATGTAGGTTTTTGGACTTTATAATGAAGCAAGAAAACCTGAAAAAACAACAACTTACAGGGTAGTATTCGCACATACCACCCACAAAGGCCCAAGCCGAGATTTGGACCAACAACCCTTTCCTTTTATGACCCAATCTCAATAGCTGCATATTAACAATAAGATCATACGTCAATACATAAGAAGGGAACAAAAAATGCTTGGGTATCAATGAATCCCCTTACTAAAAAGACAGACAAGAACAGCAATGGAGAAGTTAAGACGCTACCTGGGGCTAAAGGATGTTTTTATCCAACTACAGCTCCAGGAATGACAAATGAAACCTCTTGACGTTGACACCTAAAAAAAATTAAATCTAATGCAGTCATCCGCA
Organism: Poeciliopsis paucimaculata; assembly: GCA_903067055.1. Lineage (NCBI taxonomy): Eukaryota > Metazoa > Chordata > Actinopteri > Cyprinodontiformes > Poeciliidae > Poeciliopsis > Poeciliopsis paucimaculata. Next base: position 795 of record CAEGAD010004402.1, read on the forward strand.
ATGTTTTCTAAAATATTTAAGCATAGATTTCCAATCTTTGGAATATTAAAATATTTAAACTTTGTGAGTCACCGAGAGCTTACTAGAGTCAGGATAATGTGTGGAGTTAATTCAAAGTCCAGAAAGTCTCTGTACATTTCCACAGAATCACCTCTGAGAACTGAAATACAGCAAGATTTTATGGTCTACATTTGTCAATACTCACTTCCACTAATGAGAGTAATCAGGCCCTTAGCATATAAAATTATCCCGGCCATTGCTTTCCTACGCAATTCCACTCGATTCCCTTCCCCCTTCTGGTCTCCGTTGATTTCTCCAACTGAGCTCCCTTTCTCTGGCTGAACTTCAACTGGGCCAATCAACAAAGACAAGGTGGAGTTGTGAATGATAGATTATTCACTGTTTTAGAATTGCAGCCTGACTATAGTTCGGCAATGGCAGCGGAAGAAGTGAACGAATTTAGTCCATGTTGGCCATCCGTCCAAAAATTTAAAAAGTCAAAGCAAGAGGAACATTCAAGAGATTTTATTAGCTATCATTCAGCTTGGCATTTATCTCTTCACAGTGAGGTATGGTTGTTTAATGTAATCTTGGCTGGGCTTCATGGCGTAGCTTCCTCCGCGGTCGAGCTAGCTGGCGCACTACATACGTCATGGCCTAATGTTAGCAATTAGGTAAAATCAGAGCCAAACTTTTCAAACTTCAACAGACTCCACGCAACCAGGTCTCAATAGCCAAAGGTTCAGATCCTCTGTACGAAGTGAACCGTAAAATATGGGGCTTGTTTTTACCAGGCAAATGTCAAAGGTGGCACTTACAGCAAAACAAACCCACAGAATGATTCTATCACCACCATGCCTGACAGCTGGGACAGTGTTTTCTTAGATTTCAAAAACCCTAACCCTCAGTTTGACTCTTGTGAACATACTTTGAGAATCTGGCCCCAATAGCTCAGATAGACCTCAGACATCCAAGATGGTTTTCAGATAAATAAACAATACCAAGACGAAACTTCGGGAATACTTCCCACCTCAGCCTCACGGAAAATGTAAGGACTTGTGCAACTCAGGAAACAAACCATTTCAAATTAACTCCTCCAACTCTGTTGCTTAGAGCGGTCAAACATCAACAACGATAAACTGATTTCGTCTTCCTTTGAAATTAGAAGTTATAAGAAACCATGGATTCTTATCCAGACAGCTATTAAGAACAAAACTTCAGGTCTCCTTTTGCTAGTAAGGCAGCATTGCCAATAACAGCTTCAGTTAAAATCTGGTCTTCTCTCATAGCAAAACAAATGCATCGTTTGCTTTTGTTCATTGAATTGAGCACAAACAGACCTCATCTTACCTGACTACTCATGATTTTACCTGATTCCTAATAAACATGCATAATATGTAAATCAAATCAGAAACCTGCAGCAGAAGCATTTCTTCCCCAAATCTCATCACCACGCACACGCATTTCTCATTATGAGGGTGCTGTGGAGGTCCCCTGCAGGGGGTAGCTGATTTTATTTTCACTGCATTTGCTGCTGAGTTATCTCTGAATAGTGCCTAAGAATATGCAGCTTGTGCAGCTTGAAATGAGCAGCCCAACAACAGGATCAATGGTGACAAAAAATTATTTTCTTTATCAGTAGATCTGAAGGTTATACAGCAAGCTGATAAACGTGTAGAAGCTGAGATTTTTTTTCTTCTGTGAGCATAAACCCCAAAATGAAACAAACATTTTAATATTGTGAGCGTCAAAGAGAAGGATTACAGAAGTCGAAAAACAATACGCAGGAATTCTGGTGGATAGTAAAGTCACAGCTTACATTTAATTAATGATTACATTTCTTTTTCTTCTTCAAGGAGCTGCCTTTGCTACCGTGAGCAGCCATTTGTTGTTTTTTCTTGTGTTTCTAGCTGGCTGTCGTGAGCAAACCCCTAAAATAAATTTTTTACAGTATACCTGTAAAAGTATGCTTTTACAGGTATACTTTTACAGTATACCACAGTTAAGGAACTACTAAATTGTAGTTCCTTAACTACAATTTAGTTAAGGAAAATTTCGTTTTCCTTAACTAAATTGTAAGTTAAGAAAAATATTAGAAAATGTAAGTGTGCATTAGCTTCGGTTTTTCCTGGCTGAAGTAACCATAAAACCTAAACCCTAACTCCCAATAAACCCATTATATTTTACAATGTACAAACCGCTGGGGGGTGGGGGGTTTCGCAAAAATCTTGGCTTTATGTTATTGTGACATTACACCACAGCTCACTTTCTTTATCCTGGGGTATAATAAACATGAAAATTATCCATTTTCAGGGAGGGTGGCACAATTGTCCACACTGTTGCCTCACTGAAAGACAATCCAGGACTTTCGGTGTGAGGTGGGCACGATCTCCTTGGGTATACATTGGTTCTTTATGGGCACTCTGGCGTTCTTCCCCCATGCAAAAACATAATTTGTCACTTTTCACTTCATTCTCAGATGTCATAAAAACAGTGACACCTCCTCAAGTCAGAGTTCCAACCGGGAAGGTTAGAATGTTTCCCAACTTGCACCTGAAACATCCTACAGCTCCGACTTATTAGACCAATTGAACACAGCTTGTCCTTAAGTGTGAGGACAAGCTAAACCAGGGGTCCACAAACTCGGTCCTGGAGGGCCGGCATCCTGCATGTTTTAGTTCTCTCCCTGATTTAACCCACCTGGATCAAATGATGGCTGTTAGAGGCCAAAGAAGAACAGTGGCATTCTGAAAAGGTTGCCACTACCACCAAGGAGAGAACTAAAGCATGCAGGATGCCGGCCCTCCAGGACCGACTTTGGGGACCCCTGATAAACTGATGTTGCCTCAGTTTAGGCAACATCAACCAGCAATCCTGCAAGATCTACAGAATAAGGTGGATGAAACTAATTAATTGTACTTCATCAGTCTGTTGGGTTCAAAACCCAACCCTATGGCTCAAATTCAAACCCTGTTGTGTTAAATCAAAGCAGGGCATATTTCACCCTGAAGTGAATCTGGAAAAATAATGCAGTGGTTTTTACAGTTCATGTTTTTCAAAAACAAATAGAATAGTCTTCTTTATATATATTTTTTTCTAATTAACAAGAAGCACCAGAACGAAACACACAGTCCCTGTTGGAGAGGTGGTCTGATATCCTAGCAACGCCTCTGTTTTATTTCCCCCCAGCTTACAGGTACATTTATCAGCTCATAAATGTATAATAACGGCCATTTGCTTGTCTAATCCTGCCCGTGATTTGCTGCGTTTCTAGGCGCTCGGGACACGCAGACAACACGCTGCCAAGAACTGCATGTTCACAACTTCACCTGCTCTCCTCACCCATTACCGAGCTACTAGCTTAGCTCCCAGTTCCTGAGGCTAGCAGAGATGAGTCGGGACTTTCTGCTCCCAGCAGCAGAACGAGAAAATCTAACAAATAACAATGACATGGAGGGAAATAAACGAGCATTAAAGAGGGATGGAGGTTAATGAATACGGGATAAAATACCCATGTCTGCGGCGTCCATCCCGTAGCTGACTCCCACAACCGTCTCCCCATCATCGGATGCTGTGGCCCCGGATAGAGGGCTCCCTTCCCCGGCCTCCGACAGCCCGACCGCTCCCTCGGCTGCTGCTTCCATTCAGCCTCCCGGAGGAAACAGAAAACAAGCACGTCCTCCGACAGACAGACCCTCTCAGCTGCGGTGAAATCCCGGCGGAAGGTGGAACGACGCGTCTTTGGATGTGTCACGGTAATCACCAGGAGTAATGTGAGACGGTCCTCGGCGACGGTCCCCTCATCAGTGCGGTGTTCCCTCACGAAGCAGCGCAGAGTCCGCTTGTCTAGGCTGCACTTGCTGCTGCCCACTGAGCAGCTCCCGCTATTGGTGCCTGGTTGGTGCTGATAACTGAGCTCTGGTTCCATCTGCAGGCATGTGGGGGAACTGCAGCCAGGAACTCACTGAAGACTTGGACATTTTCAGTGTGAATCCTGGAGTTAGTGGCATCTTTAACTTTATTCATTCTTGAATACCTCTATAAAAAAAACCGTCAGAAAACTGCAATATAGATTAAAGTAAATTGATTCTAATAACTCAAGTAAACATATGAAGGTTTTTGTACAGCGCAAACATACACACACAGACTCGTGCAATTCTTACCTGCAGTTTTTAGCGGTTTTTCCAGGTCAAGATTTGGAAAATCTCAGAGAGCTGCAGCTCCTCACATTATCAATATCAGTACAGTACAACTGGGACGGCACAGTCTTTCACAGATATTCTCATTGGTCAAATTGTGGAATTAAATAGATTATAAAAATGTTGCCATCACCCTCCAAACCAAGGGTGAGAGCAACAAAAATACACACTTTGCATTGCATTCTACATGTAAGTTTTTTTTTTATATGTTGCAAATTACGAGCTTCAAATTGGGAAATGTATAGCTTCTAGGTACAGAAGTTATGCCCACAAAGATTTCAGTTTCATATCCTAATAGCCTACCAAGGCTCTAAAGATCTATGAACTGTTTTCTAAAATTTAGTCAAGCAGTTTTAAACTCTTCTCTCTACACATTTAACTGGCACCCATTTAACCATTTATTCACAGAAAGTAAGAACCCAGCTGTAAGTAAACTAAAAAACATACGGAGCCTGATCTGGAGCGAAAACATTTATTTATGAGCTTTTTAAAAGCAATTATTAATTTACTTTTGACCTAGAATTGTTTTTATTTGACCTATTCAGAAAGGAAATACTGTCCAACACACCCTAAACTGGCAGATTATTGTTCAGCTAACAGTTCACAGCGGTTTTAGACAGGAATGTGACACAAAGCTGGTCTGATTCATTTCATTAATTCAATTCCAGAGATAATTAGGTGAAATTGTTCTTTCAGAGGCTACAAACTCAATGCCAACTTCAGTCTATGAAGAGACAATAAGCCAGTACTATTTAGCTAAACTGTAAGTTAAGGAAAATATTAGAAAATTAGCATCTTTCCCAAACTATAATCATAAGATACACACACAAAGAAACTTTAAGAAACTGGAAAAATTTAAATATTTCCTTATCAGTGAAGCGGTTCGGTTATGTGTTCATTTGTTTCACTTATATGTTTGAATTTTTATTTTTTACAACAGACGGCCAACATTTTCTTGCTGTTACTTATTTTTATTTCTTGGAAGGGTTCTGTTTTAGTTCTTGCAGCAGCGCCCCCTCCAGAAGTTGGCGTCCTGAACAACTGCCAATATTGCAGTCTATGGCCATCATTCAGTGGTAGTTATTTATTAAATAATGTCAACTAAACACAGCTGGCATGTTTTATCTGCAGAATTTGTAATCGATTAAGCCCTATAAAAAATGTTAGTATGCTGGTGATGGCGTCAGCTGTAAATATGGCCCCCAATAAAATTCTGCTTTGGACCCCTTTTGATCTCTGGCAGGTTGTGAAAAAAGCAACACTAGACAAAAACTACAATTTGGATCTGAGCAAATTTATTAAGAAAAAAAAAAAAAAAGGCATAATTTTTTGTAGATAAAGAGAATTATTGATGTGCACAGGAAACCCTGTCTCCTTCTCTCCAGTGAACCAGATTCATATCAGTTTTGAGATCCTTCCAGAAGGTTGGCACGCCGTTTTCATCAGGTCTGTCCTGTCCGCAATGCGGGTTTTGGAACATACCGTCACTGGTCTGGACGGACCTTAACCGTATGAATCGGTTCTTGGAGAGGCAGAGACACGAAAGGAAGCGTTGGAGATGCAATATGATAAGCCTGGCATCAGTAGTCGAGGAATGATTTTGGTGAATTAAAGGTATTTGGGAAGATCCTTCTCCACCACCTGGAAACAAAGAGAGTAAAATGTCATCTGGAAAAGTTCCAGTTCCTATGAGTAATGACACAGAAATTAAGTTAGTTTGTTCATTGTTTCCCACTTAACACGAGGTGATTTAAAGGGAAGTTTGATCAAGGTTCCTGCAAGTCTGACACACCTCAGATCAATTCAGTAACAGGATTTTGTACGTACACTTGGATCGTCCAGGGGTCCGTATCTTTTCACCACCTGCCCCTCCTTGTTGATCAGAAACTAGGTACAAAAAAAAAAAAGAAAACACAAAGCAACTTAGCATGAGCTTTAAAAAAAAAACACCGAACAGTTAAGTAGTAAAGTAGTTTTCTTATTAATTTAGAAAAAAAGAGGAGACAAGGTCAAACAATCTAAACTATTAGTTGGGATTACCTTAGTGAAGTTCCACTTGATGCTACTGCAGGATTGAAAAAACAGGCATGTCAGAAAAATCATTTCTCATTTGATTGACATTCATTTCAGCTTAAATAAATCCCTGGTATTAAAGTTGAGTTTATGAGACATTGGTCATCTGCGGCTGTGATTAACTGGTCTCCAACTTTTACAGACTCGTGTCTTACTGAAGTATTTATTTTTTTATCAACGTACTTTCCGAAGGTCCCCTTCCCTTGGGGCTGCTCCTTCATCCACTTCCACAGCGGGTGAGCGTTCTCACCGTTCACTTCGATCTTACTGAACATGTCAAACTGAGCATCGTAACCCTGGGCGAACTGCTTGATCTGAGTCTCGTTACCCGGCTCCTGCAGGCAAAAACCAGAAGGCAAACGGACACGACGGAGACCAGTTAGTTTTAAAAGTATAAATTGAAACTGGTGCTTCCAAGTCATGTTTTCAGTCACTGCAGATTTTGTGTCAGATTTCTTAAAAAGAACAGATAAAAATAAGTTATTAATTCTCAAACTATAAGCTACAATGTCGCCAACGAAGACTGTGTGCAAGTTGCTGACCGGTACTGTCTGCCACAAAACAGTCCTGAGTCACAAAAATATTATAATGACCACTTTCTTGGTCTGAACCTACACCGACTTGAAGGTATCTCCCTCTAATTACGTTCTTACTTTACACCGAGCTTCATAAAGCCGGCAGCTTCTGGATAATTCTGCTGACTAACAGGCAGAGATCCAAAACAAACACATTCATAAGATGCCAGCACTGTCCCCAGTGGGAAAACATTTATATCTGGAACTACATCTGTGGTCGTGTAAATTGTAAAATCTGTTATCAAAATCTATTCGTTGTAGCATGAAAAACTTTTTTTTGGGTCACAGTACAGCTGTGCATCAATACAATACAATTTAAGTGAATTTAAACGTACCTGGTTCCCAAACTGGTTGGATGGGAAGGCAAGGATGCGTAAACCTCTCTCAGCATACTTGGCGTGCATCTTAGCAAACTGAGAGTAGTTTACGGGAGTTTTACCTCATTTAGAGGCAACGTTGGTGATGATGACAACATTTCCTCTGAAGACACACACACACACACACAAAACACATTAAAGAAAGACACTGTGGCTGTCACATTAGAAGAGAAATGATCACAAGCGGACTTACCTGTACTTCTCAAGGGACACCAAATTCCCATCGATGTCTGTTGCGTTAAACTCATAAATGGACGTAGCTCTCTGCCAATCCTCAGTTGGGGTAGACTGTTGGGAAAAAAGGGGTTTAAAATTATATAAGAGCCAAGTCAGCATTTCTACTTCGAACTATGTGTAAATAGGGATACAAATACTGAAAAAACAGCCACGTTATGAACACAAAATGAGTGTAAGATCCACCACTTAAGCCCTAATTTGATTCTGTCTTACCATCGCCTGCAGCAGGACAGAGAGCAGCACTGTGCTCCCTATCAGGCGCATGACTGCCTCTTACTTTGTTCCTCTGAAGACAGAGAGAACCATCAGCTCCCTACGCCTCGCGATCTGTGACTAAAGCTTACAGCCTCAGACTGACAGACAGAGCACACACCAGATTGTTCACAATCTAGCAGGGGGCGGGCGCAGATTTACAGGAATGACAAGCTGTGACTCCTTGGTTCTAAACAAATAAATCCAGATCAGAAGGGCACGTGTCCTGCAGTCCATAGTTCAAAGTTTTTTGGTAATCCTGGGCAAAACTGAGCTGCGTGCAAAGGGCGGTGGTCAGAGCAAACACACTCAGACTGTTTGTGTAATGCGATTTAATTAAAAGAATCTAACTGGAAACCAGTCAAGTTTGGGGAACACATGCAGGTTGAAGAAGTTCATCTGAGTGCCAGAGCTTAAAAGCAACCAAATCGTAATCCTAGACAACAAAAGAGTGTGTGTTTCAAGACGTTTTAAAGCGGCGTTATACAAGCTGACGTGGGAAATCTGCAGCGTGAGTGCCAAGCAAAACATTATCCAAGAAAAAGCTAAATTATCTTGATTTGGAAACACGTTCAAAAGATTTAGATGGATTTTTCTTATATCATGTTTAAGCAAGTTTGTGTAATTTTCACACTTTTCATAACAGCAATCTACTCATACAGAAAAATGCATACAACTGGAAAAGTTATACTGTTATATTTTTATTTTGAAAAACTCTTCATTCCAATTCCAATTCATTCCATCAAATATAACTGCGATAAAACACATTACAATTTATGATTGGAATGTGAAAACAAACAAGGGTATGGATATTTGCACTCTGTGATTCAGTTATGCAACATGACAAAGGGCACATGCAGCTGTGTTTATAAATGAGGAGGTTATCAGCCCAGAGGGCAAGAGGGATATTGACTTGAGTGTCATGAAGTATAATCCTGTTACTTTGAGTGTTTGTCCAAACCAAAGTGCGCTGTCTGTGCAAACTGTTTATAGGGAGGAGGAGTGCAGGTTAAAAAACTGTGCAGAGGGGTAAAGCCAACCAGAGAGCCCCTGAATGCTAATCAAAGGCTCGCAGCGTGATGACACCAAGAAAAAACAAGCTAACAGAAATATGGCGTTACAGCTGTGGAGGTTAGCTTTCTCGTTAAGCAAGTTTGTCAATCTCGCGCACACGAAACACGTATCAGAGTTTTACGTTACCGTTGTGGATAAAACAAAGTACAGTATCAGCGCTAGCAGCGACCCACTGCTCACCACAGCCCCTGCTGTAAAAATGACATATAACGGCCTCATTTTGGGCAGTTTTGTATAAATATGTGGTCCATCTTCATAGCAGCTGACCGTGACTCCGCCCTGCTGAGCGATATGTCGCGAAAGAGCAGCAGAGGGCGCGTCAACGTCGCCGCCATATTGTGATTGTCATGAGTTATTTTCGTAACACCGTTTTAATTTTTATTCGCAACAATATTGCAATAATAATCATTAGTATTAATGCCATGCAATGGCAAAGACCATGACCCTCATTGTAACTAAAACTGAACGTAACAAAAGTGTATTGTGGAGCTGTGTAAGAGTTCTCTGTATTACAAGCACAGGATAAATATAAAATTACTTGAACGTGAACTTCTGTGAGCATTTTAACCAGGAAAAACATCCGAATATACCCCCGCCCCCAACAAGATACTGTTTCCGGTTGGGTAACCAATACGAAGCTGCCACTCACAATATGGCAGACGCACTGGCGTGTCATGTCTCACAGCACGTGACGTCATTACCCTGCGTTGGTAATCGAAAGCGTGTGTAGCCTTGTCCAAGACGAGGATCAAAATTGCCTTATCTATTTAAAAAAAAACTCCATACTTTTTGTACAATTTTTTCAATCGGGTTGTTTAAGGCAATATGGATGACGAGGAGGAAACTTACAGGCTGTGGAAAATCCGCAAAACCATCATGCAGGTGCGTTAGATTAGAACGTTATCTTCCTTAGCATGTTAGCTTGGCGAGTCGCTTGTTTCAATGAAGAGCGCTTCTCTGTGGTGTTGGAAATCCTGGCGTTTCATACAGTGCTACACCCTTTTCTTGCTGACATTTAGCATTTTTAGTGTAAATAGCAACCTAATAAAATAAAGCCCGATAGCATGAGTTTACGGATTAACTAACGATACGGTTCGAGGTAAATATTCTCGCTGTAACGTTCCTGGACTCCACTAACTAACTATCATTATTTGAATATAAGCTCATACTAAATGTAAGATCCAGTGATGGACAAAGTCAGACAGGACAAACTTGCTCTGAATAAATAAGCTGACGTTGCTTCTGATTCTCCCGCAGCTCTGCCATGACAGAGGCTATTTGGTGACACAGGACGAGTTGGATCAGACGCTGGAGGAGTTCAAGAGTCAGTTCGGAGACAAGCCCAGCGAAGGCCGACCCAGACGTACAGACCTTACAGTGCTGGTGGCACACAATGATGATCCCACAGACCAGATGTTTGTTTTCTTTCCTGGTATGATTTTGCATTTCATTCTCAGTTCAGTCTGTTATAACGGTAGTGTTGATTTACTTTGAAGGATTCAGGAATTTTCAAAGAAATTTTTTTTGGGGAAAAAAAATTCTCTTAAATTCCGTTTGTATTAAATATTATTTTACTTCTTACTTTCGGTCTACTTTTTGTACATCATTTTAATATTTATGAGTCGTCAAAGAAGGAACTATCACTGATATCTTTAGATTATATTTGCTTCCCAGTATCAGGACAAACACACAATGTTAATTTGTAACCCTCGAGTTATAAATTCATAATGGCTTTTGCCAGCATAGTAATAATAATAATAATAATTTTAATAATAAATGATCATCTTGAAATCCCTTCATCTTTTTGATTAGAAGTACAAAATGTCTTTTCTTATATATGTTCTAGCTCGAAAAAACAAAACAAAACAGTAGAAACCAGCAGGTCAGTGCTTGGTACATTCCAGGAAATGGCCTAGTTGGCAAAAAAAACAAACTAAAAACTAAATAAAACTGAAGTTACATCCTTTACATATTTCAAGTGACAGAAGAAAGCTCAAGAAGAGTTGAACCAGAAATTGAGATATGCAATACTACTTTTTGAAAGATTTATCTAATATTCATGAACAGGTGCTAGAAAACTTCCTTTCCACTTTCCATGTGCGTCAAACTGTCCGATCAGGTGTAAACCGTTCTAGTCTTTTCCTGAGAGAAAGATGCAAAGGTATTCAAATTCTAACTTCAACAGAAAGAAATGAGGCCCACTAAATATTGCTGCTTTATCTGAAATTGAGACGTGTTTGATCTCATTGGTGAAAATGTTCGTGTTCATCGTTTTGTTGTCCCTGCCAGAGGAACCCAAAGTGGGGATAAAGACCATCAAGATGTACTGCCAGCGGATGCAGGAGGAGAACATCACGAGAGCCATCATTGTGGTTCAGATGGGCATGACGCCCTCGGCCAAGCAGGTGAACAACTTTCACACTCATGCGACGCTTCGCGTGAGAAGGTTTTTTTTTTCTAAATCTGTTTATTGACCTTTGTTGCAGTCTCTGGTGGACATGGCACCCAAGTACATATTGGAGCAGTTTCTGCAGCAGGAGCTGCTTATTAACATCACAGAACATGAGGTAAACAACAATGAGTTATTTTATTTTTTGACATGATCTAAAAACAACAGCGATTTCAATTCTGCATCCTGTCTTTGGCTTTCAGCTTGTTCCTGAGCATATCGTCATGACAAAAGAGGAAGTGACTGAACTTCTAGCCAGATAGTATCCTGGTCGATCCTCCTCTGCAGTGTGTGTTGCAATGTACTGGCAGGTTTTATGTGTGTGCCTTTGTTTGCCTTAACCCCTTTCATTTAGTAAGTTAAAGGAAAGCCAGTTACCAAGGATACAGGCCGGAGACCCCGTGGCTCGTTACTTTGGATTGAAGAGAGGACAGGTAAACGCACAGCGAAGACAGACAAGCACAATGCACTAAATACGAGTAGAAATAATCTGTTGCATCTCTGAGTGGGGAAACTCCAGCAAGATAAAACCATAAAATAAGAAGTGCCTGCACCTGAAAAGCAACTTTGACATTTAAACAACTGCACAAAAGGTGCAGTTAGTTCCGTAAAAATGTTTTTCTCACAGGTGCTGCTGCACACCACAAATGTCCTCATTAAAGCCACGATTCACTTCAAAATGAGCTCTCTGTTTACTGGAATGTTTATGAGCTGCACAGTTTTCTGATTTGAATAAATGTTTGGACAAATGCAAAACACCATCGCCAGTGTTATGGAAACATAAAAGAAAGAAAAACAAACTGAAGCTATTTTTGTGAGTTTTACAGGTTGTGAAAATCATCCGACCGAGTGAAACTGCTGGCAGGTACATCACCTACAGGCTGGTCCAGTGATGAACAGGTGCGCCAAACAACTTTTAACACATTATGCATTTTTAAACTGTAAACCATCCATTTGCATTTTAAGTCTTCCAGTTTTGAGTTGCAGAATCTGACACACTTGTCTGTTTTGTTTTCTAGTTCTTCTGAATCGACCTTCAGGACCGCTAAAATCCAATTTTTGCTTGTGGATGGAATTTCTCCTTGTTTTTAACTTTTCTAGATTCCATTTTTTGTTTGTATTTACTGATTTTTGTAAAATAAAACCAATTCAAATATGGTCTCCTGAATCTTTCATTTAAAGCAAAGTTTTACCGGTGTGCAGAGCTGTGTCAAGAACGCAAGCACCTACCTTCTTTTTCCTTTTAAAAGGCATGCTGTAGCTGCTGCAGGCTGGAGTTTCTAATGCTCTGAATTGCTTTGTTTTTTTTAACTTCGTCTCTCACATGCGCTTCCTCTTTATGCCCTCCCTAAAACCAGACTAGTGACATCACGACAGGGACAGAAACTATGCGCTTCTTGCTCTCCATTGGTTCATTTTTCTGATAGGTGAAAAAATTCTCAACAGAAATACATGAGAAACATTTCAAAATAAAAATTTTTATTAGAATAAGTCAGACATTCAGGGACAGATGGAAAACATGTCAGAAATTGCTAACGTTTAAAATTTCACAGCACTTTAAAAAGGAAGCTTTTTTAAAAGCTGTTCAATAGTTGAACTAAATACAAACTTATCTGACCGATATTCACATTAAGCTTGTAGAACTACAAAAATGCCAGAAAAAAGTACAAAAAATAAAATTCCTTGAAGTGACAGAGTTGATTGAAAGAGCAGTAAGCGTGCAGAAGTTTCTCTGCCAGATTCATGACCTTTTACAAAAGTGGAATAAAAACTCATTTTAGTCTCATTGCATGTCCTCGACTGACTTTAATGTATAAAAGCAAATTTATTTGTATCTTGCAGACGTCCAATTCTGTCGATTTAATTTAAAATCCTGTGATCAGACAAACTCAGGCTCTGTGTCCCGCCTCTTTGTCAGCGGTATATTCTTTCTGCACAGGCAGGCCAGCGGGACGCCCGACAGGCTGGCTATGGGGGATCTCAGCTGGTTGTTGTTGTTGTTGGACTGGTTCTCGTTGAGCTCAGCCAGCGAGGTCACGTCTTCCTGCTCTGCTGCGTCTTCCTCTGGCGGAGCGCTCTCCGGCACAGCCGGGGGCTCTCCCTCTCCGTCTCCTTCAGGATTGTCCTGATCCTGCTCTGTGTCCAGTTCCGGGTCGGTGTGGGTGGCGGAGTGGCTGGACAGGTCCAGGCTGTCCCTGTAGCTCAGCTGCTCGTCCTCCGTGCTCACCACGCTCTCCTGCTTCAACAGCCTGCTGGAGCTGTGGCTGCCCTCGTCCGAGTCGGAGTCGGGGAGTTGTTCGCTGGAGCCCAGCGATCCCAAAGAACTTCCTGGATTAGAAATGAGCATCCAAACTTAAAAAAACCTCGCTTACTCAGAGGATTTCAAAGATTTCAACAGATTTGAGTTTATATAGAAACTCACCGCAGCCCTCCTCCTGCCTGTCTGAGTCTGGCTTGTTCTGGTCGTCTTTGCTTCCATCCTCTTCTCCATCTCCAGTGCTTTCCATCTTATCTCCAACACTTTCCTGAATGAGTGAGGCGACGGGAGGTGTTTGAGAGATTTGCTTATCTACTTATTTAACACACTGTATCACATGAGACCATCTTAAAATAGTTTCAACTGAACAATTACTGGGTTTTCTAACCATATTTATGTTGTTTACAAAGATGTTTATGTGCATTTCAAATGGAAAATTGACGCTTACAACAGATGTAAAGTTGATCAACTTTCTGTGCTCCTTAGAGCAAGGAAATAAAAATTGATCAAACTCAATTTCATTTCCAGCCACACCATGAATGTCCTCAAAGAGCCAGTTGAGTCAGAAATTGATCAACTCGTAAAATATTGTACCTTTATGAAAAAAATTATAATTAAAGACCAAGTAATTCATACAAACAAAAACTAATTTGATTGATAAAATATTTAAACCCACAACTGTTAACTTGAACTTGTATTTCTGTGGCCCTCCAGGCACCAGGCAGCCACAGAAATAATTCTGGTGGGCCGGATTTGGCCCAGGAGCCTCGAGTTTGACATACGCTTCAATGCATTCAATAGATTGGTTGGAAAATATTTTAAAACTGCTTCCTATCTTATATTTCGTCATGTTGCAGCAAACTAATGTATTTAATTGGAATTTTATGAGACATCACTCTTCAATTTTTTAATGTTACAATTAGGATCGATGTCAGACGTTTGTAGTAAGAAAAGAAACATTTCTAGGTTTATGATTATTCATGTTGGCTGGGATATTTCCCAATACCTACCTGCTGCGTGGATGTAGATGTGGAGCGCGCATTTTTGTTGGTCTGGGAGGTTTTCGACTGGAATATTGAAGAGTAGAAGACGATGAGGGCCTCCACAATGCGGGCCTGGTGAGGGTAGTCCACCAGAGAGGACAGGGATATTGTGGCCCCGGTGGGACGGGGACGCATCAGGGAGGGCCCAAACACAATACCCAAGTTGCTGGGGCTCATCTTGTTGTCCTCCTCCAGCTCTGCAATCCTGGATCAACAGAAACTTAGTTTTTAAATCATTTAAAAACAAGGAACTGAATTATTTATTTGCATTTTTTAATGTATAAATAAAAGGCTAAAACAAAAAATCTGCAGAATGTGGAAATCAAATTTTATCCGATTAATCGTCAAAATAATCTATAGATTAATTGAGAACGGAAATGATTATTAGTTGAAGCCCTAGTTGCCAGCTGACCTTCGAAGGTGGCGAACGATGTACCGCAACGTAGCAGAGTTGGGCTTGGGCAGCTCCTTCACCAGCTCCTTCAGACTGTCCACCAAGACAAGGACTTCCGGGTCTGAGTCGGGCCCCAGGTCCACCAGCTCTGGCCCCCGGACTGCTACTGGGTTGGTGCTGCTCGATTCGGCCTCCTCTCCCTCGGGCGCGTCTCCCTCGCTGTGCAAACTCTCCTTGGCCAGACCCATCAGTGTGTTGTACAGACGGAAAGGCATGATGGGCTCCGGCAGCTGGTGGCAACAGGAAACAGATGCACAGAACTCGGATAACATGGAAACGAGGACGACTGAAACTAAATATGATATGAGGGCCAAGCTCTCACGGTTTTAACAGTTTCTTGAGGTTCCTGCACTGGAATAAAAGCAAGAGTTGAGTTTTATGCAAAACATATCTATACCCAAGTTTAGCATGGAGGTTTAAAAATTCCGCTTTATTATCCGTTTTTAAAATTTTACAGACTTGATCCAGCGGAATAATATCTACACAAATTTTACCCCGACCCCTAACCCTAAGGTCAAATATTCAGTAACCCTATGGATCTAATGTCTTACCATTTTACCTCTGGTAAACACAATCAAACTATGAGAGACTAGAGGAAGTGATGAAGTGTGGGAACTTGTTCCAGGATGCTTCGTGTACCTGTCTGAGGTAAAGCTTGAGGACGTTGCTGATGTCATGCGGTGAACACTGAGACAGCTCCACCAGCTCCTTGCCGTTTTCGAAGGCCTGACAGAGTTTCTCTACGCGGGTCTTCACGCCGTTCACCCTATAGATGCCCTGCGAAGAGGAAGCAGCGGTTCACGGCCGACACTTTGACGCCGGGCCAAACGTCTCGAACGGAGAGATTGGGAGCCTCCTCACCTTCATCTTGAGGGCGCGTCTCTCGATCTCAGAGATGCACTTTGTGATGATGAAGGGGATGCCGTCGCTGGCGCAGCTCGCCACCTGGGTGAAGTCCCGGCCGAACAGCTGCAGGCGGCCCTGCAGCTTTTTATGGCCACACTGGATGGCGAGGGTCTCCAGGCAACGCTTGTGACACGACAGGAAACACTGGGGAGGGGTAAAAAAATTAGCCTGAAAGTTTTTAGTTTTTTTTTTACAGTGATGGCACACAATGAAAAGAAGTGGAGACAAAACCAGAAGTGCTTCTACTTATAATTTCTAAAACTGGAAGCATGCGGATGCTCATTCAGAGCCCTCCATCATGAGCCTGATGGTGAAGTATGGAAAATGTTACAGTAAACGTAGCTGTCACTGCTGTACCATATTGTCTGAATATTTTAGTAATGGCTCATGTTTAAACTGAATCTATTTACTCACTGGGGAAAACAATAACTGAGGAGTATCTTTAATTAAGGTTTATTTTTTAACAATCAAATGCGTCAAAAACTTTTAATAATTAAATTACAACCTTCTATTGTAAATGAATGAAATATAACTTTGGCACTGAAACATAAATTTGGCATTAAGGTAGGTCTTTAATGTCTTTAACTTTATCTCGTCAATGATGATAGCATCTATTCGTTTGTTTAATATTTAAATTACATTTAATTAACTTAAGCTATAAGACAATGAGAAGGATTTTATTGTGTGGCCCCTCGACAACTTTTGTCTCCTGTTAAAAGTTTAAGAACTGAGCATTTTATAAAAATACATAATTTACAGAAGCTAAAAGCATAATACCCTTAATAGACTGTCACTTCTCCCCCCAAAAATTTGAGAAATCAACACAGATAGATTATCTTGTTGATTTGAAAAATCAAGTCTAAAAGAAAAACTTCTCAGAAAATATAATTGTACAGAGCTTTTACTAAATAAATAAATAAGTAAAGTCCTGATGAAGGACTCACTTCCTCGCACTCGGCCCCCTGGAAGTAAACGTAGCTGTCACATTCCCGACACTTGGCAGGAGTCCTCAGCTTCCTCAGCTTGTGGGTCTGGGCCGCTTTGGACAGGCCGATGTTCCGGAAAGGTCTGGTGGAGACCACCACGTCTGGATCCATGCCGTTAATATCTGCACAGAACCGTCATTATAGTTTCACACAGAACAGGAGAAGTTGGCCACAGAAAGCGCAGTGGAAGGACGAGCCTGTGCTAAAACGTACTTGGAGTCTCGAACGATGAAACGTTTCCATCTTTCTCGTCTTTCTCATCCGTCTCCTCATCAGACGACATTGTTCCAGTCGAGGACGTTCGAGCCATTTTGGAAATGTCACCTAAAAGTTTAACAGTTCAATATGAGATTTTTAAAAAATCTTCATTTACCTTTATCCTTTGTAAAACTGGATGTTTATAAGTAAGCACACAGTAAGTGCTTATTGGTTTGTTAGTGAAACGGTGAAGAAGAAATCTTCAGGTTGCTGTCAAACTGTTCACCAAAACAAATTTGTGACTCACTTGTGCTGGCAGTGGGAGAATCCAGCCCCGTGTCGACCATGCTGTCATTGCTCACTGTTGAACCCCAGGATTTGTGTCCCTGTCCTGGAAAAATGAAAAACAACAGAATAAGAGGAAAAGCAAACACTGGAACAGCAGCTTAGCTTTAATGTCCACAGTTCTTAGAAGGTATTGCTTACTCTTACGTTGAGCCTCCGTCTCTGCAGCAGTAGGATCCACACTGACGGTGGGACCTTCAGTCTGACTCGTATGGTGGTCGGTGTTGAAACTGTCGTTTCTTGGTCTGTGGCCGTGACTGAAATCATTTGTTATATTTGGTTTAGCATTTTATATTGATGTCTGTTCAACAAATTTGAAGCTTTTCCTAGCACCTTTTCAGATTTTGTCACAGATTTTAATGTATTTTAGTGGGAAGACAAAGAAATTAAGAAATTGAAATTTGAAAAATCTGAATTTGAATTCAAATCCCTTTAGTTGGAGAAAAAAAAAAATCCTGTTGCCCTCACAAGTTTCCTAATTTGTGTTTTCCTTTAGCATGAACAGAGAGGCTGGTCTCAGTTGTGATGTTCAGCAGTCTCCTAAGTGTTAACATGCATGTCAAACTTGAGGTCTGGGGGCTAAATCCGGCCCGCCGTAGCTGTTTATGTGGCCCTCAAAACTCCTCTCAAGACACAGGCATATGAAGAGAACTTCAATGTGACAGCTGTTATTTTGTCAAATCAAATGACTTGTTTTTGGATAGTTTCAAATTACATCAATGTGAAAAGATGCTGCATTTTCAGAAATACTCCCCAGATACAGCGAAAGCCATATAATTCAAACAGTCTTGTCAATATGTAGTTTTAGTAATACATTCTGCCACAGCTAGCTCTTGAAATGAGAAGGAGTCTGACACCCCTGCTGTAAGGGTTATATCTTTTTGTTTTGTGTGAGACGTTTGCTCTGAGAGAATCCACCACCTGGACGATGAGCTGGTCGGGGAGTACGTCTCAAACGAGTAGTGGACCCCAGGCTGCTCGGGCAGCTGCAGGTCTCGTACGTGGGCCGCGTACTGCTGGCCGGGGTCGTACAGCTTACTGCTTTCACACAGGGTCTGGTAGTGGACGGGCAGCGCCACGGTCTGCATGTGCATGAGCTGGTAGTAGGAGATGGTGGCCTGCAGGAGGAAGGATAGAAGAGTAAACACACTTCAGCGTCCGCAGCAGATACGAGGCGGCGGCGGTGGCGTTGTGGGACTGGTTCTGACCGATCGAAGCGTCTGGTCGCTCTGTTTGATGACGTCCTGAAGCTGCCGCAGCACCGTCACCTTGGTGTGCTCCAGCTCCAGCTGCTGAGTGGTGGCATCTGCGATGCATGTTCTATAGGTGGCCTCTGCTTCGACTGCCTGTGTAGACATGAAAACACATTTATGCTTTAGCTTATTGTCATGTCGTTCTAGAGGTAAAGGTATGAATTAAGAATGCTCATGAAGACCTTATTGCGAGCCTCTTCCTCAACACGCTTCTTCTTCTCCACAGACTTTGCAGTAGACCCTCCTCCCTCCTCTTCGGCTCTGCAGGCCGCCGTTTTAGCCTTCTCGTACTCCTCGCAGCGAACCATGTAAGCCTGCTTGGCTTTTCGCAGGTTTGCCTCGCACTCCATCTAACCGAGAAAAGTCATTTTCAGTCGCAACTTGAAATCCAAACCAGCCATGTACAATTCAAAACAAAAAAAGGTCCTACCAGTTTTCTCTTTGCTCGAATCCAGAGATCCTTGATGTCCTTCCGCTTCTTCTCGTGCTCCTGCTTGCGCTGCAGCAGCGGCTGTGAGGGGAAGGCCAGACGTTAGGTCAAGGGTTGGATCGAGAGCGAAAAAAAGGTCAGAGGTGCAGAAGCTGCGTTTATGATGCAGAGACCTGAATGAAAGTCTGATTGTGCAGAGTGGTGTTGGCCTGCTGCAGCCCTACGCTTTGCTCCTGGTCCTGCTCCAGAGCGAGAGAGTAGATGGAGTAGAGGGGCATGTGGGGCTGAAGGGAGAAACAAAACACTTCATATCAGTGAAAGAAGATTTAACAAGACCGTCAGAACTTTTTCATAGCAATTTTTTATATTTGGAAATAGGAAGATTTACGTGTGTTATGCTGTGTTTGCAGGACTGGTATAATCTCTGAAGGCCTTTGGCGAACTCCGCCTCTGTAACACAAGAGCAGCAAAACCTGTTGGCACTGTAGCTCCCCCTTGTGGTTGTGGAAAAGTATAGAGACTTAATTCCACACAGTACAAAGAATCGTATTGCTTCACAATGAGTGATGTAAATGTGGTACAGCCAATGTTTTAATAAAGAATAAAAAGCGAAAACAACAGCCAAGACCAAATCTATTCTTGTTGTTCTTATGTGCTGACAGATTAAGATTTGCAACATAGCTTGCTACTTTTAAGAGTTTGAAAAAGTACTTGCTTAAAATATTTCTGATTATCAAATTTTTTCCCGTTTCTCACTTTATTATAGTAGAATTTGCAGTAAAGACGTTTGTCAAGCAGTAACTCATTGCCTAAAGAAAATCTAATAGTTGCATCAGAATTTTATGTCAAAGCTGTGTTCCCTGAACGTAAACATCTACAGTAACTCAGTAATATTAAGACTTTGTACATCTGATCAGGATTTATAAAGTAGCACAACTAAACTTGAAAAACATGTCATGCATTTGCGTTCAGCTGATTTTAGAATAATATACACAGGTTTTGCACACTTGCAGTTTGGCAACTGCTGAAGGAAGCTGGTTGAAGTGAAATTGAATTAAGAGCATCGTAGTAAAGGGAGCTAAACAAAAATCTTTTTCTTCCACTTTCATAATTGTCCGTCATGTAAAATCCCCCAGAAAACACATTGAACTTTGTAGTTGTAATGTTGAACTATTGTAAAGTTTCCTGTGAAATACTTTCACGAGCCACTGCGACTTCTAGATAACCAGAAAACAAACTTAGAGACAAAAAAAAAAAAGTTTTCTGTTCTTTAAATTTTCATGCAGGACATTTGTCCTCTGATAGCCTGAAGTTGAGGCATTTCCACTTACCCAATGTGGTTCTCTTTTCCACATAACTTATCAGATCCTTCAAGTACTTAGAAATGGATTTGGCATAGACCAGAGCCGAGTCCACACCTCCCTCACTACGCTGGAGAATCACATCCACTTCCTCAACTCGGCCTGTGAAATGACACGCAAACCTTCGTCAGTCGACAAACTCAAAACAAAACAGACTTTCCTACCAACTTTGATTTGATTTGAGCTTCATTCTGGTACGCCTCGGTTTGAAGTAGTTTTTGTAATGGTCTCAGGTAGAAGATTTTAAATTTTTCAATGCTGAACATTTACTTTAGTTGTTGCCAGCGTTTCTTTTTTTGTGTTTTTTGCAATACTTTAAAGATTTTTAAGCTCATGTGACAGTAATAAGACATGAGCAACATGAAGGTTTCTTCAAGTTAGAAAGAAATCATTCCTTTCTACTTTTGCCTCACACAGCAAGTCTGTTTTTTTAAGCATATTCTTAAAAATACTTAATATTACTAAGATTGATTTTTTTAAAAACCTCTGGGGTTTGTTTAGCATTAAAGACAGATTGAATCTGGTCCAATCTGAACTGCAGGATGGCTTCACGATGCGTCAGCATGAATACAAATTGAACTGAGTTCAGTTTGAAAAGTATGGAGGTAAAAACCTGAATAATGTAATTTTTTTTATAGTTATAGGAGACTTCATCGATGCAGAGCAGGACCAAAGAGCAGAGAGGAGGAGGAAGTTCAAACCATCTCTTCCATCGATCATATCCTCAAGTCCAATGTCTCCAAACAGCCAGGTGGAGATTAAAAGGAGGTCAAAGGTGAATGAGGTGAATTAGGAGTTCTTGCCAACAACCCATTGTGTTATCCAGGACACGTGACTGTGAAATGCTGCGTCTGCTGCCCAGAAATTGAGCTTTTACCTTGTCATGTCAGCCATGAGACTGTGACAGTTTTCAGTCAGAGGCTTCTTGAGATCTGTTGTAAGACTGACTGCTACCAGAGGTCCTTCCTGTCCTGTTTGAAGATCTCTGGATGAATTAAGTAACAACATTTAACTTCCCTTTGGGATCAATAATTTATTTTTCAATTCATTCAAACAGCAGGAGCTTTGAAAATCTGTGGGCTGTGGCATTCAAACGAGCCACAATATTTCAGGCTTGAGTTGCATCAGGATCCATATAGGGGTTTGGGTTGATTTTATGCAACATTAATTTTAGCAGTAATTGAAGCGGAGGAGCTTATTACCTACCGTTGTCATGCAGGTCACTCCTGAAGTGCCCCCCTTCCACTCCCTGACCTGTTGCAGCGTACAAGTTCTCCATCGACTGAAAACACAAAACATTTAGAGGTGAAACTTTCTAGATTTTGGTTTTCATTGAGAACAGTAGTAAATCTGTTTAAGTTGGCATGTTGGATGTAATGGATTCAAACTCACTCTGCTTTTCTCCGTGGGCAGCAGGGAGAGCAGCGTGCTGCTGTCCACTTCCCCCATCAGAAGCTCGGACACACTGGAGAGGAAGATACAGATGCATTTCACAAAGTTTTAAAGTGATTATTTCTGCCAATTTTATTATGACTCACCACAAAAACACAAATAAATAACAGCGTTTTTTAAAATGATGCAAAAGTGTTATGGCCTGGCTTGTCAATAGCTCCACCTTAACAGAAGTTAATGTCTCTTTAATAATAATATTTATTCTCAGAAATTACATTTTAGGGTTAACTGTAACAGGGCTGCAGCTACCGGTCATTTTAGTGAAAAATTATTCAATCCATTAATTTGACAATTAATCGGATGACAAAATTGGCACATTCTGCATTTCACCATTTAAGTTTTAGTACAATATTAGAGATACAAAACAATTCAATTTATATATATATATATATATATATATATATATATATATATATATGAGAGAGTAAACACTTTATCACCTAAAATGCAATAAGAGCATTGCTTAGTGAATGCTCGATCATTTGTAACAAAGGACACATCTGCAGCTAAGAAAATACGTCTAACGTCAACATATGAGAGGCTCAGCTCTCTTTTAGGTCGATGTTATGTAGTAGGGCTAATTTTTGGATTAACTGATTAATAATTTCTCTAGCTATGAGATAATAAGATGCTTAACAGGGCTTTTTTTAAAACATAATTTGAGTGAAGTTTTAGTGAAGCTAGTAAAGCTAAAACTATGCCACTTCAGGAGTTCTGTGAAAAGCAAACTTACAAACAATTTATTTTCCTTAAATGTAAAATGTATATATTTTTTGCACAGTTTTGGCCTAATTACTGCTCTGAATGTGTTCTTCATTCAGCAAATATTTTTGAATCTGTTCACTCCAGTTAATGATTAATGTATCACTAACTTAGTTGGCAATTAATTCAATTGTTTCAGCCCTAAGTTGTAATTATAGTGCTAATCTATACAAGACTAACTTTTTAAACAGTTATTTAAATACAGCAACTTTTAATGATATCCCCACTTATTGATGGGAATATCAACAAATGGGTAAATGATATTAAACAACACACTGTGTTTTAGTGAAAAACTGTAGCAGAGGTGTAGAAACTGTGGCTCAGACATTAGGTTGGTTTTGTGAACAACTGAGCTTTTAGAAGAGAAAAAAAGGGAAGAGGTCAGAGCCTAATGCAAAACCTTTGCAGGTACAGCAGAGACAGGAAGTGACAAAGATAAAACTTTTGAACCAAGTCACCTCTATCAGGTTCAATCATTTTTCTCTGAACTCAATAAGTTTGTTTCCTTTGAAACCGGGGTTGTCTGGCAACATGTTGGACGAACAGCAAAAGCACAAAAGCGGGTACTCCGTGTTGGAGTTGTTTTGTTGTGACAGAAAGGTCGGTCGGAGGGAGAGCGGAGGAGGGAATGAGGAAACACACGTCAGGCAGATTTCAACTGTCTCTGCCAGCTCACTTCCTCCTAAAACCGACAGCTGCCTAAACCCTGAAAACGCCACAGACACTTCAGTCTCTTTTCACCTGCT
The DNA here is from genome assembly GCA_903067055.1 of Poeciliopsis paucimaculata. Classification (NCBI taxonomy): domain Eukaryota; kingdom Metazoa; phylum Chordata; class Actinopteri; order Cyprinodontiformes; family Poeciliidae; genus Poeciliopsis; species Poeciliopsis paucimaculata. The sequence continues at coordinate 24,224 of CAEGAD010004402.1, forward strand.
TATTTTTAAGGAAATTAGCAAATGAAAAAGCACAAACTAATCTCGAATCATTTTTAAATCATTGATTTGATCCGCTTTCCTCCTGTGCATTTAATTTCCGGTGATCATTCTCACACCATCTCGTTGCATCAGACTGTGCAATCTGTGCCGTTAGATCTCAGGTTGTCAACAGAAGTTTCAGGTTTTGGTTTTGTGACTGTAGATGAAAAAAAAAAAAAAAAAAAAAAAAAAAAAAACCCAAACACGGTTTGAACCTTGGCGAAATCCAAATTTTAAAAAAAAACCAACTGAAACCTGATACCCAACAAACACAACCCACACAAAAAACAAC
>CAEGAD010004407.1:0-20680 GCA_903067055.1 Poeciliopsis paucimaculata
AACAACAATGTACTTTTTTTTTATATAATTATAAATATTATAAAATATATCACAAATTTTTCATATTATTGAACCCAACCAACTATAATTACAACAAACAACAAAAAAAAAAAAGCGATAAAAAAAAAAAAAAAAAAAAACTTCTAGTTGCCCAACATCCAAAACCAGGCGAAATAATTGCCGTGTTCGGCTCCAATTTGCAGAAACGAACAATGCAAACTGCATCTCCCAGCATTCATTGTGCTGGAGATATAACACGAACGGAGCCGCTTTATAAAACACAGAACATATGTGTGTCTTTGAGGTCAGGAAAACCACATTTATAGAAACGTTAACTAGAATACATATCCATCTCTGTTAACGTAAGGTGCTGTTTTGGTTTATAAACCTACTAGCGCTGATCCGTATGACTAAAAAATTGTATCACGATTTTTAAAGATTCTGGCGGTTTCACGGTTTATCGCGATAACTATAAATTGGACTTATTTTTTCCTAACTGCTTTTATATATGTTTGCGGCCTGTTTCACTCGCAGGAGCACAAGAAAAATCAAAGCTGCAATAAAAGTACCAATTACTTTGTCCCAATAAAATTACACGAATGAGTCAATATGAAATTGTAGAAAGAGATGTAGAATGTAAACAGTTTTTATTGTGCAGAACGCAACATAAAAAATATGCCAATTTCAACACTTCTTTTCAAAAATAAAATAATTTGAGTTTATCTCATTATAATGAGATAGTATCTCAAAATAATGAGATAGTAAGATACAGGAAGTACAGGAAATCAAAGGATAGAGCGATGGTGGTGCACTTTCAGAAGTTTTGGATGGACCATTTCGACCAGCTTAAAGCCGATGGCTATTTTGTTGACAGCTTTCTGGACAAATCACTGATCCAGTTTTGCTTCCTACAAAGAATACAAGGTACTATAAATTTACTTCTTGCTTTCAGCACACAAATTTGAAATAAGTTACAAATAATATAAAAGTATAACTATTTTCTTCTTTTTTTTTTTTTTCCTTTTTTTTAATCAAACCCATGGAGCTGGATAAAGTTGTCCATGCATGGAATGACCATCGAATACGATCTACAAATAGTTCTGGGGCTCCTCATGGTCGTCCCACATTAATGCATGGTGTCCCCAACCTGTATGGGGTTCCACATTTTTTACAGTCTGCTAATCTAACAAAGCTGGAAATATGTATAGAAGAATGTCGTTTCAAGGACTTTCCCTGTGATGTCGATGTATTTCACTTATGCACTGAACTCATGATTGAGCACAGACTGGTAATGACAGACGATGTGGATGGCTGAGGGAATAGTTTCTCTAAATCACCCAGGTCCACAAAACATCTAACAAGTCAGACATTGTATCAATATGTCCTGCGTAAACACTGCGTAATTGTTACATGTACAAGCAATGTTTTAATGTTATTACAAACATATGACCATTTGTGACAGTTTTCGTACCAATATCTTGTTTGCAGTTAGTATTAATTTGATAAGAGTACAAACGTTGCCATTACTCTTGACATATCTATGTTTTCCAGTGTTATGGCCAATCAATTTATTTACAGTGCAACAGCAAATCATAAACAGACTCTTTATTCAGAATGTATTTATTTTGTATTCTGCTAACAAAGAACAATCAATCTTTTTGACATTCCCAAAAATAAATCACAAGTGCTTAAAACTTGCCTTGGTGTCTATTGCACTCATTTAATAAGCTTAAAATAAAGGAATTTACCAAGTTGTGCCCAGTAAAACAAAGACTCTTTTTATAACCTTCCACAAAAGAAAGCCAATGTGCAAGAAAGAAAAATATCAGAAAATGATTTTATTACAAATATGAATGCAATGTAACAACTACAACTGTCAAAACAGTTGTGTCTCATAAAAAGATGCAATAACAATAAACTGTTCCTATTTTTGTTTGTTTCTAAACATTTCCTATCATTATTTTTGAAATACTGTAGAATCTCATTGTTTTGAGACAATTTATTTTACTTTTAACAGTGATGGAAATGGGCTTCCATACTTTTCCAACTATACAGGGTGTCGGAATTTTTCCATCCATCCATTTTCTTTCACCCTTGTCCCTAATGGGGTCGGGAGTTGCTGGTGCCGATCTCCAGCTTTGTTCCGGGCGAGAGGCAGGGTACACCTTGGACAGACCGGCGACCTGTCGCAGGGCAACACAGAAACAAACAGGATGTCAGAATTTTTAAAAACCCAATATACTTGGTTATTGAATTGTGTGGCCTCGAATCTTGGCCTCACATTTTTCCTTTTACATCTCTTTCTTTATTCGCCATCTGTCGGGCACCCCTGTCCGCCACCTGGGACAGGGATGCCCAAAGTTGGTCCTTGAGGAGGCATCCTGCATGTTTTAGTTGCACTAAGAGATGCAGGATGCCGGCCCAACTTTGGGCACCCCTGAGCTAAGACTTCAGCTCATCTACCGCATCAGAACAAGCTTTTGCTGAACATCACTTTGAGCCAAGCAATGGAGATCACCGCACAGCCAGAGATTATTCTGTTGTCTGAGCTGAAATAATAATTTATTCTGCTTCATGTTTTACTGCATAGAATCTTTGTTCAATATATGATCAAAATTTGCACCCAAATTTTGTCATTTAATTTTTATAGTGACCTTCCAAAATTTCCTATTTTTAGATATACTCATGAACTGCTAAATTCTCAAAAATCCATCTTATCCAATCACTTCACATCTTTGTGTTGCTCAGTCATAAAATATATTAATTTGTGATGAACCCAAAAATGACACCGGAGATGAAAAATGTTTTCAATTTTTTTATTGGCTTTTGGACTATTTTTTCCAGTGTCGCCCATAACCGTTCACTTCATGGTATTTGCATAATCTTTCGTTCAATACAAGGAGGATATAAACCAAGGTAGGTAGATGCTAGACATTTACTTAGCAGCTAGTCGGCTAAACGTACACGCCAAGTAAAACACACAACTGGGAAGAAAATGTTTTTGAAAGAATGAGGAAACACCTTGCTGAAACACCTCTACTGAAAGCAACTCATCTCTACCTGGTTTGTATCTTTCTAGTTGTAAGGCTGAAATAAAAATGAAAAATAAAAAAAAAGGGAGGGGCCTTTGCTATATAACAGAGGGCATCTGCATAGCAACTGGAAGACAAAGGGACTGGACACTGACCCATTACAGAGGGCGAAGAACGCGGGACGTCGTTAAAGTTGGCACAAGATGGTCGACTCCTGTAGAGTGTTCTACTTTATAATGTAGCGAATCTATTTAAAACAGTTAGTGTGAGGTTTTGATGCTGTGGAGCTCTAGCCTAGTGTTGTACAAAGTTTAGGTGTGGCCTGATCTCCAAGCATCTGGCAGTTTGAGTTGGTGCCATTCTGTGGAGCCAACACCCTCCCCAACACCTTCCATAACAGCTCACCAATTCATAAGGCTACAAGGTGGGAGCCGAAGTTTGATCGTTCGCACAGCAGCAAAGGTACGAGCACATGGAAGGACATGATTGGACGATCACTATAGTGTGCTTGGAAACGGATGACTGTCATTTTCACTGGGCTACATGGATGAAGCAGGAAGGGGCGTGGGAACTTTCTGCGACTGACGTTTAAGTTTGAACACTAAAATCAGTATCTTCCCACCCCCTGTTCCTGCAAAAGGCAACTAAGATCAGGGCAGCTCACGTAAAAAGTAGTGATGTCTTTAGTCATCACGATTTGGTAGAACAGTTCAAACCACAATGAGGCATCTGGTCTAAAACATTTAAAACATCGGTGTAGACGCGACGGCAAAGTGGCCGGAACATTTAGACTCAAGACGGTACGAGTGAATGCAGACACAAAGCTCACGATGGATTACAGTATCTGAAAGCTCTTATTGTGGACTGGTGACCGAGATGCAGGATGATATTCTGAGAACTAAAGACTTTGAGGGTCAGCGGTCAGTCCAGGTCCAGAGGTTTTTTTGGGGAGGTTGGGAGAGATGCAGATGGAGTTGGTGGAGGGGAAGATTTGACTAGTTGCGTTTAAGCCAAGCCAAGGGCTTAAAAGCGTTTGGGTCCCCAGGGTGACGCCTTCGCTTGGACCGGCGCTCCAAAGCTTGGGAAGTCTTCTGAGCTGCTCATGTCAGGAGCCTGAAAGAAAAAGGAGCAAACGGATTCAGAAAAACTAGTGAGGCAGAGTGGAATAGCAGCCAGTTGGGTAAGTCTCACCTTCTCGTTGCCGGTGGCCCAGGGAGCCTCTCTAACCACGAAACCTTTGGAATGGCCACGCTGCTCGTCCACAGCAGCAACGCTGCCACCAGGTGGCCTCATGTATGCCATCTTTGCCTCATTTTCCACAACATCCGACAACTTAAAATTAAACAACAAAAAGTGCATCAGCAAACATTTGGTATTTCATCATTACTGGACAAAAAAAATGTTCAGATGAGCTTACATATTCTTCTTCCAGGTTCAGGAGATGATCAATGGCTTCATCCACATGTTCAGGGCGACCTACTACTGTTACAAGGTTTGGGTCTGCAGCGCCACTCTGTGGAAACCTGAGATCAATCTGAAAACATTGAGAAGTCGTGTTTAACTTAATGTTTAAGTTATGATTTAAAAAAATAATTGACATTTTCAATAAAAAAAAAAAAAAATCTGACTAGAAATTTTCTAGAACATGTTTTAGACTTAAAAGCTTTGTGAATTTACATGTTTAGCTCCTGCCTTACTGTGATATGGCATCAGTGAGGTTTTGGTTGAGTTCCTTTGTGCGTGTTCTAGAGGAGAACATTTCAGCTCTACTGAAGCTCACCTTAAACTCATCCATGATCTTGCGGATGCCCTTGCCCCGAGCTCCAATGATGCGGGCGTGAACCCTGCTGTCCAGGGTGATGTTCTCAGAGATCATCTCTTCCAGCTCATCCACTATAGCCTGGATAGCCTCCCGTGCAGCTATGGCGTTCTGCTCGTACCCTGTAATTGTGATCTGATCCTTTGAAGAAAATAAAAAATTTTTAAAAAAACATTAAAAAAAAAAAATTAAAAAAAAAAGATTTGAGCCGTTCCATTTCATCAATGTGTTAAGAAAAGAACTTTAAGCATTTGTTTTTCGTACTATACCTGGTTTTCATCATTCTTCTCTGGGAACTGGATGTTCACATCATGCTCTGTGCGAATGTTTGTGATGATGGCGCCCTTACGGCCAATGATTTTTGGGTGATACTTTGGGTCCACAGTGATGGTCAGTTTGAAGCTCTTGAGTGCCTGCAGGTTCAGGAGAGATTTTTAGTCTGAGACTTTTGTGCTGTGCATGACCTTTAAAAGGTGACCTATGATGATTCCTTGTGCAGGTTAGGACAGGCCAAAACATGTTTACATTTTTATGCACCAATATTCTTAGATAACGAGATTTGAGACTGATCAGTTCTGTATATTGAGGTCATTTCACAATGAGCCGTTTTAAGGCTTCCGTCACTTTAAATCCAAATAAGCTGCTGCTGGCCATGCCACTGAACTCACTGTTCGCTGTAAACAGATGCTTAATTATATGACTTTACGTCACCGAAAAGCAGAAGTGGAGCCTCCTGCACAACCAACAAGAATGAAGCAAATGGATTCTGGATGGTAAGTGAACACTTGTCTTTTCTAGTAGCCATTGAATGGACCATACAGCAGTAAAACTAGACGATCAAATGTGCTGGAGCTCAGCTAGGGTTGCTAAGTAACAGTGCAGTGCCTGTCATTTGTGACTTTACAGTAGGGAGGTTTTTGAAACAGTTCATTTTCCAAACATAACCCCCGCCCCCCCCCAAAAAAAAAAACATGAATTTATTGCCAGAAAAAAAACACCAGTTTTTAAAAGCAGTAGGAACCAAATGGAAGTACAGAATTTGAATTTTGCATAATAAGTCCCATTTGAGATATAAAAAAAAAAAAAAAGTTTAAGTGCAGGACTAAGAAAATCATCCCAGTTTTGTGATCCATTTTGTGAAAGAAGAGGCTGAAGCAGAACGACTTGGAAGAACTACAAACCCGATTCGCCTGCTCAACCTGCAGCTCCTTAACCCGCTCGAAGAGGCCTTCTTTGGCACGGTCAAGGTGAGAGGCCAAGCCGGTGATGGCGATTTTATCAGACTGCTGGTCAGGAGGAGGCACTTGTATGTTTACCTGGAAGCAGGTTGAAGTCATGAGGAAGCTGCACTGAGCCCATATCACATTTTAACTGATTTAAAAAAAACGGTGTACCTCAAATTCATCCATCATCTTACGAATTCCACTTCCTTTTTGTCCAATAATGTATCGATGAAGCTCAAAAGGCACTTCCACCTCAATCATGACGGGAACCAGGGCCTGCAGAGGAGAACACGCTTAGATGTAGAAAAAGCAACTGACTGAGTCCAAACTGAAGCGTAGCATCAGTTCCGACCTTCAGCGCTTCCACAGCAGCCTCACAGCGCTCTTTGCGACCGGAAATCAAAATCACGTCACACTTTTTGGGAGCGTTTGGATCGACAGGTTCTTTCACTTCACCATTGGACTCTCCATTCTCCTGAACAGGAGCTTCTGCAGGAGGTGCTGCTAAACAAACACATATACACCGTTAATTGTTTTGAGCCAGAAACGCTCCTTTTTGCTTAAAGTTTGGTCAGAAACACAATGAAGGCCTGCTTTTACCTTGTGGGTCCTCACGCTCTGGAAACTTAATCTGCACATTGTGATCTCTGGTGATCTGCTGAATCCGTGAGCCCTTGGGACCCATGATGGAACGGTGGAACTTTTGAGAGATCACACAATCGACAGTCACCTGAGCCTCCTGGGGGGAAAGAAATTTTTTAAAAAAACAAAAAAAAAAACCATCAAGTAAAAATCTTGGAGGAAAGAAACAAGGGGAAAAAAAGACAACCAACACTTACCAGGTCCTCAACAATCTCCTGCATGCGCTTCTTGGCTGCCTCCACACATTCTTTGGCTCCTTTGAGGGTGACCTTGTCACTCTGGGAGCCGGTACGAGGGAAGCTCACCATGACGCCGCCGTACTCATCAGCAAGGTCCCTGAGGACCTGACCCCGGCGGGCCACAAAGTACCGATGGTGCTTGGGGTCGATGTTCATCGTGTCCTCCACAATGTTGTCCTTAAACCACAAAGTGGACATCACTATTTAAAAACCACAAGATATGCACTTCTATTTATGTATTTTTACGTTATGGTTCAGGAATGGGCTGGTTAGCGATAAGTTCCCTGTTACAACACTCCAAATGTTTAAGGTTGACCCTTTAGGGACATTTTGTACCATCTGTTTGCTTTGTTTTTAAATCAAGTCATTTTTAGAAGTGTTGAATGAATCAGCTTATTTAAACCATAAATTAGTTCAAAATGGCTGCACAGAAACAGAATAATCTGCACCGTTCACCCACACAAAAAAGACCTACATATCTGCTGAAGTGTACAACTGGCATTAAATGTGTTCTCACCATAATGGACACAAACAGAACTAGCAAGGTAGCTGCTAACATATTCTAGCTAGCAAGAGTGTTAGTGAGTTACCAGTAGCTTCAAAAGTCCACAGTCGCAGAACACAAAGATATTTGACTGTGACTCAAACTTTTGCCTGACAAAAAAGTCCAACAATAGGAAAAAAATTACAGAGCTATCAAATAGACCTCAAGGTTTTCCCATTGAACCCACATACCAGCCCATTCCTGTAAAGGACTCACAGTTTTTTTTAATTTTTTTTTATTTTAAATGGCATACCAAACTCTTGATGAGCTCCTCCAGCTCCTTCTGGGCTGTCCGAACCGCCTCCTCAGTCCCAACCACAGTGATGAGTTCTTGGTCTTTGTCCTCAGAAGTGGGGAAAATGATTCTGGCGCCGGTGCTGTCGCGGACCTTCCGGATGTTTCCGCCGCCTTTCCCGATGAGAAACTTGTGGTATTCTGGCTTTGCGTGCAGCTCAGCAGTGAAACTCTTTATTTGCTGTGAAAGATGGTTTACCAAATTTTAAATTTAGAGTTCGGTAGGGCTTTTCAGAATAAATTTATGATAGTTGACAGCCATGTTGAAGAGATGGTAACCACCCTAAAGTGTAGGTGGCTTTGTGGTGCTAAACATTTCCTTGTTGGCAAAGATCAATCCAACTGTATAATCACACAGCAAAATAAATTGCTTGCAAGTTTAGCAAGGAAGTTGAAAGACTTGTACGAACCTTTTCCTCTGCTAAAGCAAGCAGTTGCTGCTTTGCTTTCTCCACCTCCTCCACTGGGCCTCTGATGGTGACTTTATCGATCCCTGAGCCCTCGGTGGGGAAGTGGATGTGCACACCGCCGCACTCCTCCATGATGGAGCGCACCAGGCGGCCCTTTGAGCCAATCAGCGAATTATGCAACTTGGACGGGATGGAGACATCCATTTCTGTGATGTTGGCCTGAGAGACAAGAATTAATAAACTGTAGTTTCACTATCATACAACCAGATGATTAGGGTTTAGCGAGTGTTTACCAGTTCCTTCTGAATAGCCAAAATGCGGTTCCTTGCAGCTTCACAGTTTGCTTTCTTCCCCGTAATGACGATCATTTCAGAGTTGCTGTTTTCGGCAGGGAGGTCGATTTTGGTGTTCGTTTCCTCTCGGATCTACAGCATTAAAGATCTTGTTTAAGGCTTCTTCTTGGATTGAGGATACATTAAAAAAAAAAAAAAAAAAGTACAACATATGGTACCTTCTTGATGTTTGCTCCTCCTTTTCCAATTATGTTCCTATGAAACTGCTTGAAGATGGGGACGGACAGAGTCTGGCTGTTCTCCAACTAAACCAGCAAAAATAAAAATGTGAACACACAATTACTGAAGGGATTCACAGACTCAAATTACGTTCACAAAAGTCTTAAATTTAAGACTTATATCTCTACAGAAATGCACAAACTTCATCCAGCTAAGTGGAGATCATTGCACTTATATAATTGGTGCAAAAAGAAACAGCTAGCAAGTGTACGTTAGTGAGGGACCTTTGACCTCAACCGCCTTGTCACAGAACACAATAAGGTACTTTTGCCTGAGAGTTTGTTTTCCTGACAAAACTCCCACAAGAAAAACAAACTGAATATACAAGATAAATAGTCATGCCAAGAGACAATTTAAGACCTATAACGTTAGATAATGATAATCAGGGACCGTGTACTAAGGGGCAAAATTTTTTTAGAAAAAATAAAATCAGTAAAATGAAGTTTTATGGCCTTAATTTTAGATACCTGCATGCAATACTTTAAGGATGAGCAGATACCCTGTGCTACACCTCAAAATGTGTATCACAGTAGTAATAAAAGAGGGAAAAATTTATTTTAAAACAACTGACAGTTTACCATTTCAGCCACCATCTTCTGCATGAACTTGGAGCATTTTTCCACCTCATTCCGAGGCCCTCTAAGTTGAACGATGTCGCTTTTCTGTGCTGGGTCGGGGAAATTGATGATGACCTGGAACAAACGTTACGGAGCCATTCAGAGACCGGCAGCAGCTTCAGTACAGAGCAAATGCAAACCAATACGAGGCGTTAGAACTGACCTCTGGAAATTTGTCCCGCACTTCCTTTATCTTCTCCCCTTTTTGCCCGATGATGGCTCTGTGTAAACGATGTTCGATGATCAAGTCCTTTGTACGCTCGTTCTCCTGCAAGCCCCACAAGTTATTGAGCAACGCGAGGCTGGACGGTGAACTACATGCAGCGTCTTAGTGGTGTGTACCAACCATGCGTGACGCTAGCTCCAGCAGCTCCTTCTTGGCTTCCTGCACACCCTGGGGATCCCCCTCTATGCGAATCAGGTTGCTTTTCTCGTTGTCAGGGGGGATGCGGACTGTCACCTTGTGCAACTCTTTGATGCGGTTGACTAAGTGTTAAAAATCAGAAAACAGATTGTTTTTAAGCGCAAAAATATTGTTTTTATTATTTTTTAAATTAAGCAGTTTCAGGAGCACACTTACTGTTGACACCTCCTTTTCCAATCAGGTGACGATGGAATTTGGGATCCACAGTGATCTCTGCATAATCCATTCGACTTGCCTGTTAAAAGGCAAAATAATAAATAAAAAAATTAGACGTGTGAGCTTCCATTTGTAGAGATGCACCATGAATGGTCTCAGACCAAAATCGGATGGTTTTCAACTTATCAAGTCAGAAATCCTATCTTTCGCAGATGAGTGAATGCACCATTACTAAACGCTACCAAATTATGTCACTCTTTGGTGTAGAAGCAGTCACAGAGAAGAAATCTTAAGTTTTCAGTATCAGCATGTCAAAGATTTTCTTCATGTACAGAAGATAATTCATTTGCTAGACTTCAGTGAAAAGGAATCCTCACCAAATCCGTAACAATGGCTTCAATCTGACTCTGCACCATCTGCACATCTTTGGTTGGTCCTTCCAAAGTGATTTTATCTTCTCCCTCGGTGAACTCAATGTGAACCTGAACACAAACGATACAAACATCAATTCATTTAGGACTAATAAACACTCAAAACTCAAACTTCTTCCAGTCTAGACTGCACTCACCTTGGGCATCTGTTGGGTGATCTTAGCCAAGTTCTGTCCCTTTTTGCCAATGATGAAACGATGAAGCCAAGAAGGAGCTGACACCGAGGAAACAGTATAACTGTTTGCCTAAAAACAAAAACATAAAGTTAGTTTTACCTCCAACTTTCATGCCCTCCGGTTGGCATTTTTACTCGGCATCACAAAGCGCCTGTACCTTGGCGTACACTTCGGTGAGGGCCTGTCCCAGGCGGTCAGGCTCCCCACGAAGGATGACTGTTTCTGAGCTGTTGTCTGAAGGTGGGATCTCAACCGAGACACCAGTTCTATCCAGGATCTCCTGCAGGGTGTTTCCCTTGGGGCCGACGACATATTTGTGCTGAGACTTCTTCACCTCCACTGCAATCGTGGTTGTGCTCTTCTTCTGCAGGAGATATAAAGACCAGCTGTTTGTACCTTTTAACAGGAAATAAACATTGTTCTATACAATCTGATTTTTTTGTTGCCTCCCTCTCACCTTCTCCTCATGGATCTTCTTGATCAAAGCCACAGCAAGGGCCACCTGCTCCTTTTCCCCAGTGATGACTATCTCATTCTTATTCACACTTGGAGGGGGGACATTAATGCGAGCACCAGTTTCCTGCATCATCTCTCCAACTATCTTATTGTAGGCACCGGTGATAAAGGGATGGTACACCTTATCAATGTTCACCCTCTCCACAGCACGCTTATCCTATTTTTTTTTTTTTTAAATAGCATAAGAAAAGTTAAAAATGGCAAAACTAGGAAATAAAAATTCATGTGGAAATGCTTCCAACAGGACATTAACATTACCTGCTCAGCAGAGATCAACAGGATCTCATGCTTTGCCTTTTCCAGACCCTCCTTGGTACCAGAGATCTTGATCTGGTTGCTGGGGTCGTCGGGTCGTGGGATCTGGATCTTGGTGGCAGTCTTGAGCTCTAGCTCCTGAAGCTTCTCCCCATTTTTGCCGATGACAAAGCGATGGTGTTCCTTTGGGATAGCAACAGTCGCTGAAGCCTGAAAAAAAACCCAAAAACATTTCAGCCGTCTTTGTCACAGACAATAAATGTTGAGCAATAGAAATTCCAAAGCTTCCTACTTGAGTCTGCAGTCGGGACACGATCTCCTTGCGGGCCTTCATCACAGCATCCAGCTTCCCAGACACCATGATGGAGAGACCCTGGTCTTTAGCCAAGGAGAGTTCCAGGTGGGCTCCGGTCTTATGCATGATGTCCACACAGACCTTTGCTTGCTCCCCTTCCCCAAACTGGTTAATGTCCTTGTACTTGCGCTCCTCCAGCGGCACATGGAAAACCTGAGATTTGTAAAAATAAAAAAAATAAAAAAATAACAGATATTGCACTCAATTCATTAATAGGTGCCACAATGGCTGCAGTGAAACTCAGTTAATTCCATTTTTTTAAGCAAACAAAAGTCACGAGACAGAACTTTGTGTTGCGTTTCTGGCATGCCCATAAATCTTATGTACAAGCTACATTAATATTTAATCAAGTCCCACCACAAAAACCTGGGTCAAATGTAAGACTATTCATTAATGCCCCCTTGAATTAAATTTAAGACAGGAAAAAAAAACATATCTATAGAATGGTCAGAGGATGCTGCTGCATTACAATCAAGCAAAGCAAAAACAGACATTTCTGGGGTCCGCTTGTGGCTCTTAGCAGCTTTGCATGTGGCCCTCTACAGCCTTAACCTCCCTAACGCCAAGTTTTTAGCACAAATTAACATAATATTTTATGGATTAGCAACAGAAGTGATCCCGGGGCAAAGATTAGTATAAATTTGGACTTGCTTAATAGATGCAAAAAAGAAGAAAAAAATATAAATACATATATTAGCAGCTAATTATTGGTAGCCTTAAGTCACAGAACACAAAGAAGGTGTCTGCATATGAAACGTTTACCATGAATATTATATACAACAAAATGATAAAGTCATGCCATGCCAAAATTTAAGACTTGTGATTAATGCATTTAAGGCCAACTTGCATTAAAGACATTAGACAGGATGCAAGGAAACTCTGTAAAATTCTTACAAATTTGAGCAAAAGGAGAAAAAGGACCACTTGTTAAGTTAGAGTAGTAGTACTGGTGCACCTGGGTGATAATGGAGGACTTGAGAGGCCGAATCTTTGATGTCCAGGCATTGGCAGTTTCCTGCGTCCCCTCAGGCGTGGTCGCTTTCTCAGGGAGAGGTGGGAAGGCATCCTTGTAGGTAGGAAGTTCCTCCTCATCTTCTCCAGCATTGGGGCCTCCAGCAGCTGGAGGGGAGGTTGAAACTACTCCAATTATCAAGACATAAAGTGATAAAAGTACATAAATGGTCAGAAATACTCACCACCACTCTGCTCTGGCAGGAGCCCACCGCGGTGCTCGATGAAGCTTTCCTGCGTAAGTACAGCGACTGAGCTCATGGTTAAGATCCCACGTCAAACACAGAGTCCGAGTGTGCCACTGGAAACAAAGCGCATGGTTTAGTTACAACCACAATGCAGCTAACAACAGTTAAAGTAACAAATTATATGTTCACTTTTTGGAACATGGTAGAGTTTGGAAAAACAGTAGTCATGTGAGCTGCATGTTATTACAATTTGAATTTTGGCTCAATTACATTCAAACAGGTCAGGAAAAGTTTAATCTCAAGAACTAAACATGTTTTAAAAAAATAAATAAAGTCACATTATCATGAGCAAGCTTATTATAACTGAACTTTGGCTTTCCCTTTATCTAATCTACTTTTATTGCAGAAAACCCATGTTCCAGAGATCAGGATCACCTTTATTAGCAATGCCAAATGCAGTGCACCATCTCTGTCTCTTCAAACAGCACTATTAAAAGAATTATAGTAGGGTGACAGCTAAGAGGATTTCACACAATGACCTCTCTCTATGTCCACAATGCAAGAGATTAAAGTCCATGAACGGTCCGTGTCTTAGATCTTTGAGCCAGCGGTTCAGTTCCAAGTGCAAAACTCAGAAGTCCTCACCTCCACATCCACTGTGTTGAATTTTATGCGTTACGCTCCACGGCAATCCTCATTAATGAGAGAATACAGTTTCTTGGAAACAGGATATGCACCTTGTTTCAATTTGATCACATATAAAACAAAAACTTGAGTCTCTAGATTGTGTGTTTTGGTCAAGAAACTCTTGCCAACAAAGAAAAGAATGAATAATATTAGGGTGGATTTTCCTCCAATAAAAGCAGAAAAAGGATATAGAAGCATTCATTTGAGTGTGTTACAATAGAAATGGTAAATCCGCATAGAGAACACCTGTTGCAAACTGAGATAGCAACAACCCACCCGTTCAACCAGAGGTTTTAATAACTTTTACTGAAGTCATAATCTAAAGAGTTAACTGTAATAATCTACGTTCACATCATGAATTTATGATCACACTCTTTTGCTTTAAAGGTGGGAACATGATAAAGAAATTTGCTGGTGTCAGTCCCATCCACATGTGTGTGTGCATGAGGATGTTGTGTGCTCAAAATATGTGAACCATGTAGAAGTCCCGGCCACCTGACTGCACAGGTGTCTTCATGTCTCCTCTTTCTGCCAAACTAGTTCAGTAAGAATGCCGCCAGAGTCTAAAAAGCCTAAAGGCTCTTACACATAAAGATGTGCAATGAAAAGAATACAACTTTTAGAAATAACCCCCCCAGTAAATAGTCATTTACTATTGGTCCAAGTTTATCACAAATGTATAACCTTTTGCTGCTTCAACATAGTAAACAGCATAGTAAACTGAAACTGACTGCACTGTTTTATAACTGGGATGAAATTGGAAAGTGTGTTATCGACTTTGAACCCATCTTCTGTATACAACTGGACTGACTCAACATTTGTTAAGAAAATAAAAAAAAAAAAAAGATGTATTCTGTGTAAATGACTTAAAAACACTGCATGTGTGCAAACAACTTACCAGCTAAATGGTCAGTTACCAGATAATCCGTCCTGTAAAATGCAAGTTCCCGTCAGCCTGCCAGCTTTTACCTTTAAAAAACAAAGAGGAGGAAGGTAAGGACTCCAAAAGGAATTATTCCAGTCTATGAAAAACTAAGCTTTAAATTCCTGTACTGTTTTATTGGTGAACAAATAGATTTGCAATAAATACACCAGCTAATGGCACTTCAATGATAAATCAGACAGACTGATTAGAGTTTTCCTAAAACAAATCCAACAAATGATTCTGGTCTAGTCAAGTTAAAACGTAAAAACTGAACATTTTGGAGACGTTTCCACAAAAAGCATTATGAACTAAGATTGCAGTCTTTGTAGGATTTGGGGGAAAAAAAATAATAATAATAAGAGTAAACTTGCATTTAAACAGCTTTTTACACACATGCAACAGTGATAACACTGTTTATGATGGGTTTAGTTGTCATTAATAACTTAATTATGTATGAAGTGCAAAACAAGTGACATTTTTTGTAAATTGCATTTCATCGTGCTTGTGTGTTTATGACTATAATTTGGGCTCAAGTATTGTGAATAATGTCTTCCAATAACACCTTGTCATATTTTCACATTTCCTATTCTTTTTTTTTTTTTTTTTAAACAACACATTTGCTCTGATTGGACTACGGAAGAATCTCAGGAGTAATGTAAATTAGACTCAAGGTAAAAATATTTTAAAAACAATAAAGAGGGCAGTGCTGTGCTCTACCACCGCACAACAAGAGTTTACTTACATGCAGCATGCTGTGCTTTTTATGTCCAACGGACCTTATCCAGTGAGAAGTTTCACTAGTCTTCTGTCTCTTACTAAAATAAGAGTCAAACCCTTTTAGTCAACAGTGTAATTCCTAGGTTATGAGTGACATGGTGAAGCTTTTGACTAAACATTGGGGAAGGGAAACATCTTTGCAGTCCTGCAGCCAAAACATGACTTCTAGTTTATGTATTATTATGGGTTCCTTCTTTGTACCAATTACTGGCAAACTTTTACATTGCTTAACGTGGTCAGAAGATTATTAATTACCTCAGAATCATGTGCATCTAAAAAAGAATAACCTACTTTAAAAAAAAAATCCAAGTATACATGAATTTGGCGTCCAAAAGTTTTTTTTTAATTAGGTTTTGAATTCTACTTCTGAAATATACTCATTTGAGAATTTAGCCAACATAATTTTATGAAACTTAAAATACAGTATAGTGATGCAAAGGAGAAAAGATAAGCAACACGCCATGTATTTATTAAAAAGCTACCAATAAGTCAGTGTCTTGTTGCTCCGTACTTCACGTTAATTTGCATTAATATTTCCTACAGCCTGCCAACATTCGAGCCTCGATAACATTAGTCTAAATCCCAGCTTATAGACTTAAGAAGGCAGCTAACAGGATATTATGTTAACTAGCTGACAGCTGCCAACGACACTTTACAGCACAGTTAATGCTAGGTGCCTTCATATCGGCTAACCTTGCCTAGCCGATAAAACATTTAGTCTGCCTGACAAAAACTAATAATATCAAACGAGGACACGGAGATAACGTTAGATACTCGGGCCATTGAGTAGAGGTGTGAGAACCACAATGACAAATACTGAATGATTGAATGTTACCCCAAAAACCACAGCTTGTTAGCAAACTTGCTAAAAACTTTGACTGCGGCGTGTACGACTGTGACACGTAGCCCTTCGGCTAATAGGTAGCCTTAACTTAGCATGCCTCACTCTCACTTGGAAAACACAACTTAAGTCTGTCTGTTTTACAGTTGGTGACATTAGAATGTCAGCTAATTAAACGCTAAAAACATTACAATAATCCCAACTGTACATTTAGACAGGGACCGTAGCGTTTTATACGGGTTATACAACATCAGTTCACTCAATAAAAGTACAAGTCCAACTATAGCCTAGCTAACGAGCTAACGTTAGCTTCCATAACGTTCGACTAGCGAGCTAAGTCCACGTAGGCACACAGCTGAGAGAGGGTTGAAATGACACGGAGTCAGGCCAGAACATATTGTAATATATAGAGCTTACCCCTGAACTGGCCAAAGGACAAGTACCGCGGTGGTTTATTAGTGGTCAGTAGAAGTCACGGATGTCGGGAATACAGAGGTATAGGACTGAAAACATGCCAGTACTTACTTCTTTTATGTGTTCGTCTGCCCTGAAGGTGCAGGAGCTGAGCTGAAATTCCACTGGCGAGAAGGTGGGAGTGAAGCCTGACGGATATATAGAGGTCTCCGCCACCAATCATGTCCTAAAACGTCACGTCCAAGAGTCCGGTTACAAATAACTTATTTTCATTCCCCTCAAACATTGTGATTAGTGTTGTAATGTATTTATTTATTTTCTTAGAAAATTAAAAGTTAGAGTCAGAGACAATGAACTAACTTACAATAGAATCAAGAAATTAACTTTTTCTATTATATTAAGTAACACATAATATTGACTGTGCAGTAAGTGCAGAGGTAATAAACAAATAAAGCAAGTAAAGAAGTGTTCAACAGAGAAATAAAGTTTACATATAACTTTTTTTTTAATCATTGAATTGCATGGATATGAAAAAGAAACATTGAGATTACAGCTCAAAGATGCTGAGTTTTTACCTTAAATTTATCTTCTAAATATTTTTTTTTTCTTTGCAATTTTTTAAAAACATACTTATCATTTGGTAAAATATCGGCCTTTTCTTTCTTATTGTAGCATCAAACTTTAAGAGTTGTGCCAGGTCATGCTTATTAAACTACCTTCTTCTTTTTTACGCCTTCCGTTTTTTATTGGTGTGACATGAAGACATCCTGAAACCATGCATCATTGCAGGTCTCTTCCTCCTGGTGTCACAAATCATCCCAGACAGCCGTCTTCATCCAAGTTACAGTCTCTTCATCACCACTGAACTCATTCACTTTCAGTAACTCCACTCTTAGATTGTAAGCAATTAATAATCTCACATAAATTGATGACTAAACCTATTCGGTTTGGTTCTTTGATACACTCAGTACCACTTCTTACATTATTTCTTTGGAGGGGAGAAATATGCCAAGGATTATTTTTTACGAAATCCCTGGTGGCGCAAATATTGGCAATTATTACGCAACCCCATTTTTTGCCATTAGGACAGCATTTTTTGTTTTCTTGTAATATTTCACAAGGTTGGAACATACAATGAGACGACTCCAGAGTCTTTGGTTGTAGGATGGATTGATGTACGGGATATGACATCAGGACATTAAGACCAGAATCAGATCCAAGGCATCACACTGAGCTGTTGTACTTTTCCATGATGATTTCTGTTTTACACCAACCCCACCTGAGGCGGCTTTAGCTGACAAACTCCATGTTGGTCTCATCTAAGCAAATAAAACAGTTTCCGGTGAAACAACCAGTGGAGCATGGCAACCTGTAAACATTTGCTGTTGTGAGAAAGAGTCTGTTTCCTGGCAGGCCTTTCAAATAAACAGGTTGGATGTAGCTAGCAAGTTGCTATAGAAACTTGGTGAAGCCAACATGCAGTTTTCGGTGAGTTCGAGATTCGTTTTATCTCCTTTACCATCCTTCCTTTTTATTCTTTCACATAGTGGTAAGATAAAGTTAGGTCCTCAACCATTGCTCACGGTCACAGTTGTAATTGGCTTAGGAAAATTCATTGTTGCTCTAAATTCAGATTCAGGCCACTTTGGGACAAAAGATAATGTCTTATCACTTTTTTTTAGTTATTGAATATAGTGTAAAACCACACATATTTGCTTCATGCCATGTTCAGTTGTCTTTCCCATTTTGAAATGTCTATGATAGAGGTGAGTCACCATGCAACATCATATAAAAATAATAATAATTGATTCCAAAGGAAAATTTAATCGATTATTACAGAATAATAATAAAAATAAAAATAATGATCCAAATTTTATATGAATATCTCCCAGAAGTGACATGGCCCAAGGAAACAGTCATTCGTGTATCAGTAATTAGAAGTTTAAAATTCAATACAAAGTCAGCAAATACTTTATTTATCACAAAAGCCAAATGAAATTTTGTGATGACTCATATCATCCATGGAGTAGTAATTCTTAGTCTTGCAGCAAATCTGAAGACGCCCCTGGCTGAAGCTAGCTAATCTTCTGGGTAGCAGAGATGATGTTCCACAGTGATATGTCCTGTTACAAGTTCAGTTACTGGCAAGCACTGCTAATCCACCTCCTTTGCTTCTGCCTCTCCTCTATAAATCTCTGTCTGGTTGTGTAGTTGGAAGGTGGACAGAGAGATGTTGGAGTAGGGGATATGATCCTTGTCCATTCTGGTCAATGGAGGAGATGGTGTGAACTTCCTCTTTCTCTCTCTGCTCTTTGGTCCTGCTCTGCATCAGTGAAGTCACCCACCTTTTCCAACTTGTCTGGGATTTCCCACCATGCCTCACTGTAGACAGAATGTTCCTTTTGCCTGTAAATTTAATGTGTAATTTAGTTTTCTACTGGTAGGTTTCTAGTCGCATCTTTCAGAATTCAAAGTCGAAAATTTTTTTCTATAAACGTTTGTTACGGTGTCCATCAGCAGCTGCCAAATGGTATGAAAATCAAGCTAACTGCTCCTTCCAACCTGAGATTGTATTAAAATGATATTAAGATGCTTCCTGCTTGGAATGAAAACACTGGCCTAAACTACACAAGAGGTACGGAAAACAATTTGAGTTCAAATTCATTTTGGAAAAAAAAAGATGCAGCAGATGAAATAATAGTGGACTGTTCACAAGAAAGAAACTGCAGCAGCGTTTTCTATTGTGAATCAGAACAGAAAGTATTCAAAGTAACATCTGGATAACCACAGAAAGCTTTTGGAGTGAATGCAAAGGACAGAATAAGTTAAGAAACTGAAACTGAAATTTGGCTGCTCAGTGCACTAGAGCAAGCAAAATTAAAAACACATTTAAGAAAAGGTTTCTTAGGGGTAATAGGCATTTATTGTATCATTTATTATGATAAATGATGTGACAAATTTATTGCAATCAATTTCTTTTCATGATAAGAATTTTGATTTATCCCTGACATGATAAATTCCAGTTAATGTTTTTTTTTTTTTTTTTTTTTTGTTTTTTTTTTAAATGTCCAGATTGTTATTTTTGCTATTTTCTCCACTGTTTGTGTTGCTAAACTATGTGAAGTTTAGCAAATCAAATCACTTCTTTAAGCATATTGCAAATTGGAATGTCTTTCAATAGCAGTGTTTCTGTTTATGGGTCAATGGGTATGCAGACACACCCATACAATTACCTTAAAAAAATAATATAAAGTAATGGTCGTGACATGGCAAAATGTGAAATTGCTTTTGTGGTGTAGGAATACTCTCTTACTGCTCTTTTTAAAAGATTTTTTTAGCCTTTTACTTCTGTATCAGTTTTCTTTCTGAAAATGCTATAAGGTTGTTGAATCCTGGGAAGGCAGGTGGGATTTTCTTTTTAGCACTGAGGCCCGTAGATAATATTCATGTTGCATCATGATGTTGTAAACAGAGAACAATATAAATGAACAACAATATACTTCTTATTATTTCTACTACTTTCACCCTGTATTAAGTTGTAATCTGTGTAAAACACCATGGCCGACTGCCTCACGTTATGACAGGACCATGTATCACGACTAACTTGATTACACACAGACACTGCAAGGGGGTCCTGGATTCCCTGAGAATAATGACTTCAGATCAAAAAATAGCCTAAAAACGGCCAAGTCAATCTACCATGACTCCATCAATACGCTCTCTAGAGGCTGTCTTTATTTTTGATGATCATCCACTAAAAACATCTAGATATTTGAAAACTAAAACTAGGAAATGTGAGTGAAACGTTTTGTCAGAAATAAAAACGAGGATAGAAAAAGTATGTGAGTGCACAACCAGGAAGCTTGGTGAGAAATGAAGTGTTTGATCGTTTTCAAAGATGACAAGGCAAGGCAGGGGTTGGTTAAAAACAGGGACAGGGACCTGCATCTCAAACAGACTCACAGCTCTGCTGCTGACCAGACGCTCTCAATGGATGCTGGGACTTCGCTCCATGACCATTTGAATAAAGTAGTAGATCTAAAACCTTAAATCAATCAATCAATCAATCAAATTTTATTTGTATAGCACATTTCAGCAGCAAGGCATTTCAAAGTGCTTTACATCATAAACA
>CAEGAD010004413.1:0-40526 GCA_903067055.1 Poeciliopsis paucimaculata
GTTTTCCAATCTCTGTGTGATTATGGCAGTAAATAATTTATAATCAATATATAGCACACTTATTGGGCGATAGTTTCCGCATTCCAACTTACGGATTATTTTCTTTTCCAGTACATTGTTGAAAACTCTTAGTAAAACAGGGACTAACTGAACTTGCATTTCTCTGTACCACTCGGAGGTAAACCCATCAGTTCCTGGAGATTTCCCTCCTTTCAACTTTCTAATCACTGATCTTAGTTCTCCTTCAGTTATCTCTTATCTTAATTCTTCGTTTTGCTCACCTGTAATGTTGGGCAGAGAGAGTTGGGAAAGGAATGTATCTATTTGCTGTTCATTATTCAATTTGGGTTGGGAGTATAGGGTTTGGAAAAAAATCTCCAAAGCATTTATGAATCTTTTCTAGGTTTGTTTCAACCCTATTTGTAAATATTTATTTTATGAATAGTTCTACCAGCTTGTTGTTTTCGTAATTTAAATGCTCGGAGCTTCAGAGATTTTGCCCCTGCTTCATTATATTTCTGTTTAGTAACTGTCAAGCCGTTCAATTTTTAAGAGTGAATAAATTAAATAAAAAATTACAACAAAATTAAATTACACATAGGAATTTTTAAATGATTTACTGCATCCTCATAATTCATTAGAAGAGTAATAGTTTAAGAAACGGTACTCGTTGAGAGGAGATGGAATGGCAACAGGTACGTTGAAAATGCAAGTACAAATCATTAAGTAAAGAAACATTGAAGACATCTGGTGAGCTGGTTCTATGCAAGAAACACCGTCATTCAAAAATATACACAGGCAGCATCATAAATGACATGGAAACTTCATATAAGTTGGGACTTGATGTTTGTCAAAATGCGCTTTGTTTCTTTTGAAAGCACTTTAAGACTTCTCTTCAAACATGGCAGTAAACAGTGCAACGGCAGGTTATGGTTATTATAAACCAGCAACAACAAGTTTGAACAAACTGCTCTGACAATAACAGTTTCCCTGTTGCTTCAGCTTTCAGAGGAAAATCTAATTTTCAGTACCATGTGCTGGTCTTCTACAATCAGACTTCAACTGGTGCGACAAAAATCTGCTGTTGCTTATTCCTCTAAATCAACTGTGAAAGCACAGAAAGATGTTTCCTTGGAAACCAGTTTGAACTGCAAATCTACACTTTTATGAAGTGGATAAGTGTACAAACTCTGATCTTCTGTTATGCAACACAAAGAGGAACAAGAATATCATAATAATCAGGAAGTATTTTATCTAATTCAGAGCTCTCTGCTCTTACTGCTCTAGTTATGTTTCATAAAATGCTTTCATAAAATCCAGCTAGTCTACTGATTAAGCTGGAGTAATTTCCTGTTGCAACACTTTTTGCTAGCATGACACAGTAGCACACTTTCTGTCTTTATTTCTTAAAACACACAAAATAATGACCCAAATTACAAACGTGAGCACATTTTCCCCGTGTTTTGGTTGTTTTTGTTTCCTCCATGTAACAGAGATCTTTTTGCCATTCCAGGGATGACACCGTTTTCATGGGTCATAAACAGCAGCTTCATGAGTCTGTTCAGGCAGTGCATTACTCGCTACATTTACCCACTTCTGTCCTCAGCCACATTCCCAAACCTTTGCTCCTCAACCCCCACAAAGCAGCCACCAGAGAGAACATTTAAAGTTGATGACTGCTCATATTTGCAATTCCGGTTACATTTATTACGAAGGGCACTGTTTAATGCTCCCTTTTCCCCGCAAGAAACAAATTTCCATTTCAGTGAGGCATGACTGATACTGAGATGGTCTTACCAGGCGATGGCTAATTTAATAAAAGATGGAATGCAAAAGCAGGTTTCCCTTTTATCGCCTTGTCTGATAACTACAAATATCCCTGAAAGAAATGTAGAGTTGGAAAGAGAAGGACGTCTCTATTTCTAGACTGCAGCCTTTAAAAACAGCAGAAAAACATGTAAATCTAACAGCCCTGCCACCAAACTAAAAATGTTTATTTGTTTTGTGTTAAGAAAGGTTTGAGAACGCCCTCGTCCCAACCCTCTGAGTCAGACCGTGATTGAATACTCACTGAAAACACTCTGCCAGCATAGAACAAATATAAGAATGTATAACCTTATTCTTCAAAAATACTGAGCAGGTTTGGCTTGTAATCACCTTGACAATGGTTGACCATGAATCACAGTATTTTACTGTTAAACCTGAGACAAGCTAGTCTGTAATTGGGTAACCCAATAATAAAATGAAAAGCTTAAGGGGAAAAGCTTGAGTCAAGGTATGGAAATGGCCAAAGTCTAGATGCTAACACAACTGAAATGCTGTGGTGTGATCTTAAGTAAATAAATTCCTGCAAGTATCAATGACCTAATACCACAAAATCTTGAAAAAAATATATCTGCTTTCTCTCAGCAACATCCATCCACCGATTCATTGAAGTAGGAATGCACAATATGAACAGTAGAAACCAAAGAAATTTGGCCTAACAATAGAGATCTGTAGTCTATTGGCCAGGTAATGTTTGCTGATGATCTGACTGGCCGGCATCAAAACAGAGCAAACATGAAGCAGCGTGGCTGAGAGCACAAGGGAAGAGCTTGTTCTAAAGGGAGGTGCAAAAACATACATTTTCTGAACCTGGTTGGGGTTTCACCTCCAGCGGTCTTGGTGCAGTAAATATGACAGTCAGACAGCAGGAACGTGAGGAGTAAAAACGCAGGGAAGTCAGTGTGAAACAGCCAGAATAAGGGTTATAAATAAAATAATCTGCCAATTGAACTAGAACATTTTAATCACTATTAAATAATTATTGACTTAAAACAAGCTCCTATTTTTTGCTTAAAGGTTACTTGTAAGTTAGTTTTATCTTATTTCAAGTGTGCTAAGATATTTGCACAAGAAACAAGACCAAAAATATTTGATAAGACTTCGCGTTTTTGCAGTGAATGACTTTTGGCTAATGACTTCATGTCACTGTTTTTATTTTTAAACTAGTTGACTTATGAAAGTTGGTCAGATATTCAAATGACAGATCAGAGTTGAAGAAAATGTATTGAATGTAGTTATAAGAAAGTGAAATTTGTGTTACTACTCTGCCAGGAACTATTTGTTTATTCGGTCATAAATAAAATAACTTACCAGCTTTTAATTGTCAATGTCAATATATGTGAGGACATTTAAGAACTGCTGTGCTGAAAAAGATGCTGCAAAGCAAAGTATAGCAACCATAACCATTAGCATTCTATAATTCAAATATTACCAGAATAATAGGTAAACATCTTATTCATGATTATCACATATTTTAAATTGTAACTAATAAATAAAAAAAAGTCTGTGGTTTCTATGGTGAGGTGCTGACTTTGGCTGCTGATATCTGTAGGTTTAAATCAGTCAGAGATGTGAATCATTTTGAGCTCAACTGTATTTAGAACCAGAAGCAGTTTAGTGTTTCTACCCCACAGTGTGAGTACGGCACACATTCAGCTGCAGGCGATCCTGGCTGATCTGAGTTCACTTCAGCCATTCCTGCTCCTGTTCAAATTAAAGCACACAGATACTTAACTGTCCTTCTGTGTGTGTGATTGTATAAACATATTAATGTCTGGAACAAATGATAAACTTCTATCCTAAATGAATGTTCTCTATCCAACCCTAAAGTTTCACATTTGACCTTCTGCTGCAGATGAAGTCCAATGTTTTAATAAGTACGAACAAATCTACTGCACAGAGAGGCTGGCATCATGGCCGGGGTTTAGTGTCTCGAATAATTTCTAAATTTCAATCTCAGTCCTTTGTACAGTTTTTTTTTTACTTCCTTAGTTTGCATGAACTTGCTTAAGACAACAGAAGATACAAAAAAAAAGAAACAAAGAAACATTCAGCTGTGGTGGGTTCACAAAAATCACAAAAAAGAGAACATCATTATGAATATTTATGGAGAGAAGGAGTTGTTCCTGACTGCAGAATGCCATTGGACTGAAACATGCTTTCAACCTGCACAGCAGGAGCCGGGGACTTGTAGAGCTGTTACCGTAACGAAGGCTGTGCAGCCGTTTCTCAGAGTCCGCTCAACGCTTTATGGTCAGATAATACCGGGGAGTCTGACAAGTGGCCTTATGTACGTTCTCTGCTAAAAGGGTTATTAGAACAGAGCTGGGTTCAGAGAAATGGGCCACTCAAGCCACTGGGGACCCCAACAGCAATCACACACTTCAGTTTATTTCACAAATTAGGCCCGGAGAGGGGCATGCACGTCTGTAGTGCCTAGTTAAAGTGATGGAGGTGACTCCCAGACATTGATTTTTCTTTTCGCCTCTGGCGTCCCGCAAGGCCACAACTGTGCTCCCTCTGGGCTGGTCTAGTTGGCCCTGCTCGCCTTTAAATCACATTAAACTGTGGCTACGCTTTAGCTATGTCTGCGAGACAAGCATCAATAATGCAGTTATCAAATTGTAATCGCCTCATACACTTCAGCAGAGCTTTTACTGCTGGACTTTCTCAATGCACTCTTCCCCACCCGAGACATTAGGATTAAACGTGAACACGTAGGAAAAAACAGAGGACAACAAATTCAAATCAGGCGATTTATCTTCATTTCATAAATGCACCAATGATACAGATTAATCCAATCAAACTGCTAATGAAAAACGCCTCATTTGGAAAATAAAAATAGGTTAAAGGTTATATTTCTCCTCTAAGACAGATACTTACAGGATGAGGACCTGACAGATTTTTTTTCAGCTGCTGTGATCTGAAGATCACAGCAGCTGATGAGTAATGATGCCTATTTTTCTTTCAATTTACTCCATATAGTAAAGGCAGCAGACTGTGACACTTCATTACGGTAATTAGGCTAATTTAATTACAGTCTTTCACAGGTCAGGCAGGAAGCCACTGATTGATGGCACAGCTTGTGAATGCAAAATTCTTTAAAGACAAACAGAGGCAGAATACCTCAGCTACAGCACACTGAGCTCATGAACACTGTAGTCAAAATCAGCAGCGTTAACCGGGAAAAAGCGCTACGAGACATAAACAGAGCCGAACAATCTGAGGTCAGAACCTAACTTCAAGTTTATATCGTTAGCGGAGTAGGAGTTGGCCTGTGGCTGTGGTGGCAGTCAAACAAATGGAACTTTTATGGACATTCATTTCAGCAGTTGCCAACCTTTTGATAACAACAAGGCTGAGAGCAGCCTGAGTGGTGCATCCCACACAAGTTCACAGTTGAGCACTTTAAACACTGTCTGAACAACTTTAAGAGCTTTTGGCATTTCAAACCTTTTATCAGAATCTCCTCTCCTGATTCACCATGAAGCCCAGCATGCCAGACACTGCTGCCAGGGTATAAATAAAGCCTTAAACAAGAGCCTCTTGGCACGGCAACAAGCCTGAATTAAAGGCCATCTGTATATTACGGCAAGACTGTCACTTTATTGCTGAAATCAATTTAGCAAGGCCCTGAAGCGGGAGGGATATGGCCTTGGTCAGAGTGAGGTTTATCTAAACGGAGCAGGCTGAGAGAAACACAGCGTCTATAATGAACTCCAGGGTGTCCAAATAAAGCCTTTTATTTCCCCTTTTGTACAGCTGAAACACGCGTGTGTGGTGGCAACATTCAGCTTCACAGTTGCAGTGACACAAGCAACCAGCGGCTCCTCTGTAATTACACCTGCCTGCAGATACCGCAACAATGCAAGCAAATCACAAAGACAAATCATCATTAAAATGCTATTTTCTTCTGAAACATCAACCAAATCTAATTTATTCTGACCTTTAAAAGAAAATAAGAAAACTATCTTATAGAACTAAACAAACTATCATATGGGTTCATGAATAACCAAGATAATATAATACAATATAACGGCACAATCTAAAATGACAAAGGGCAAATATTTTGCATCTAATATTTTAAAGTTAACTTGAAAAAAAATTTTTTTGGAAGATAATTTCCTAAAAATATAAGTCAGAAGCCACTGTTCCACAGGTGAGAAACCTCCCCCCCCCAAAAAATACTTTGCTTTTCCTGAGTTCAGAGTTGGTTTGGACCTTCAGTTTCAACAAGTCAAAGGAAACTTTCTGTAGTTCGCTAAACTGGGTGTTCATTGACAGAAATTGTGGAGCGAACCATAGACATAATGAAGAGTAGACGCCCCCTTGGCTGCTCGGGCGCAAGAGATACGGAAGCCATCTTGGAGCGGTCGTCCCTCCTAGCTAAACCAGTACACCAGAAGAAGGCTCAGCACTGCTGATGGAACGGCTATTGACGTGAGAGCTCGCGGGATAACTTTTCACAAAAAAATGTACATATTATTGTTTATATTTTGTAAGTAGAATATTAATGTGACAGAATGGTGTCCTGTCCAGGGTGTACCCCGCCCGAAACGTTCGCTTGAGATTGGCACCATCACCCCTTCCAACCACACTAGGGAAGGGGTGTGGTAGATGGATGGATGAATATTAATGTACTGTATTTAAGTCCACTAGTGAAATGCCAGCTGACGTTAGGCATTGTTTGAGCAGTTCAGGGGTTCAGCTCCAGCTATGAAGGCTAATAGTGATTTTGTAAATCCTAAAAAGTTTGAATTATTCCCCAATGTTGATTTAGATTATCTGACACAAGAGCGCTATTTTAGAAATAAAACAATATTACATATATTATTGTAATATTTCTATGAAATTTTTTTACTCTATCAAAAGTAAGATACCTCTGATGCCTCATATCTACCACAAAATACAGACAACAGAACATCGGACTGAAATAGTTTTCAAACAAGCTTAATCAAAATTTCTGCAGTTTTGGTTCAAGAGATATGAATTGGGGGATAAATACATGCTTTTCTTACCTGTGTAAATACCTACAGCACTGTCTTATCACGTTTTGATCTTGTGATTTGCTGCATGTTGAAGGATTATAGAATCACAGCTCTTTGAATTCATATGAAAAATGTCTTCAGTATAGTCACTTTGTGCCGCTGTTGTTACATCTGAACTTATATTGGATGCCTCATTTCATTTTGTAATCTGTAGCTGTACTCCTCCATGTGCAGTTAAATAAAGACCAACAAATAAGCAAAGAAATAAATAAATAAAAGCATTTAGGTGGTTTGAGGGATGAAACGATGTCTGTTTCACTTGCAGAGGTCGAAGATGTTTTAATTTTACAAGCTAGACAGTTTTTTGGGACAAACTTAAGTAGAGTAATTAAATATTAAAAAGGTGCCTCCTTATTTCTTTAAAAGAAGATACATTTTAGGGAATTGTATTCATATTGATGAGAATCTCCCTCTGTCTGCCTGAATTTGTACTGAATTCTTTAACATATATTTGAAAACAAACAGGCTCTTTCAGTGTCCTGAGACTCCATTTATTATGGGGTGGGAAGAAATAAAAATGATATCACTGATTTTAATCATTGTGTTAAAAAACACATTTTTCTTCATACTGTGGACTAAAAATAACATCCGCATATAGTGACTGTTTTTTAAGATGTTTTCTATTTAAATCTGAAGAAGGTCTTATATTTTGCACTCTATAACAGCTCAAAATTGAATAGCTCATGTGGAACAAAGTGGCCTTTGCATCAGCTTTTGGGTGACACTTGGCAAAAATAAAAATGTAATGTTTGGAACTACTTGGGAATCTATGCTGTTTCTGACAAAGTTAAATTAAAACTCATTTATCTTCTGTTTATTTCTTCCTTTATATGTTGCACTCCTTCTTCTTAGATAACGCCAGTGGCAGGAGGGAGATCTGGCAAATTACTTCCTGCACTAGTCTGTGTAGAAGACAGTCAACCATAAGTTGACCGTCCCACTATCTCGGCCAGATGAATCTCAAACGTACAGATCAGGTAATATTCTGCACTTAAAGCTGGCATTTAAGAAACATTCCTCCACCACAGGCAAAAACGGTGCATGGCTTGGCATTTAGAGGCGGATAATAAAACTTTCCTTAAATACAGCTCTCATCTCAGAGTGCTTTTTAGATGCCCTTAGTGGAGTCAATTATCTCCCCACACTTGCTATTACTGAGACACTCTGAGCACCTCGCGCCTTAAAAGGTCCGTGAATCATGCTTTCTGAAAAATGTCACATTCTTAACTGCCTCTCAAAATGCAGACCCCGCCATGTAAGTGGTGGCGAACACGTGTTGGCTTCTTTCATCCATTTTTACTTACCTGCACCTTCTTAATATGCTAGATGAATTTAAGGCAAATAAAATTCTTCTTATTTAGAAAACAATTCACTCTGCACGTAACAATGTGTTGTAGTCCACTGCCGAAATCAGAGATGATCAAAAGTAATGCGTTGAAAAGTTATTGAACAGATTTTTTTTCTGACCTGACTGGCTAAATAAAGTTGAGATTTATTTTTATTTAACCAATGAAACATCCTGTTGCTGTGAGGCAGAGCCCGGCAGCTTCACCTGTTTGATGTGAATAAGTGGGAGGGCAGTGTAGGAAGCTACAACGTTCACTAAATGCTACATTCATAGAAGGAGAAGCAGGTGCTCATGTTTAACATGGCTTGTTGTTGTGTACTGTGCCCATTTATGGCAGAAACATAAGCTCATAATTTACAAAACTCCAGTGTTTTACTTGAGGACATATATTCAACCCCATATTCAACTTACGGTATTTCTTACGGGCTCTGAGGTTAGGGTTTTTGCAAACCATGACCTCCTACAATTTCAAACAATTAAAGTAAACTTAGGCTTTTTATATTGAAATGGACTTCCGGTTGAGGCAGCGCCATGTGAGGACGTGGGTTTGTGAGCTCCACACTAGAACCATTTAATTTATGATACGGCTTTTGTAAAATTACTCAGTATAACGTCACACAAGCAGTTGTGCATGTATTAGACGACAACCAACCACTCAGGTATACCTAAAAAATCTCAAGCCAACAAGTTCGGACAGGATACGAAGGCCTCTGAAGCGGAAGCCAGCTCAGCTAGCCTAGCTTGCTCAAACGCACAATGACGACTGCAGCGGGCAACCAGAATGCCCTTACGGAGGAATTACAGTCAATGAGACAAAAATTGTTGAAGAAAATGGACGAAAAGGCTATAGAAATCCAAACGGAGCTGCGCAATGCCACAGATAAACTCAATAAAAGACTGGACAAACTTGAGAGCCACTAATACTGTAAACTATCTGGAATGTATCCTTGCGTAGACTCATCCTGTGTTAGGTGTGGACACAGCCCTGCTGATGTCAGTCATATGTTCTGGCTTTGCCCCAGGCTCCTCCCCTTTGGGGAGTCATTCTTCAGAAGGATTACATTTATATCGCAAGAGGAGAGGAATATTTATCAAACTGCTCTAACTGCCTTATTTGGGGTTGTCCCTCCGACAACACCAATAACAACGCGACTACTTGCAAGACGCCTAATATTATTCAATTGGAAGAGAGCTGCTCCTCCGATGGATAGAAGATGTTAAGTTCCATCTGAAGCTTGAGCATCTGAAACATACAGTTAACATTCAACAATACAACATCACCTGGAAGCCATTTCTTTTATATTTTGAGACAAAGTCGACCTGAGCATATAGCCCTCCTACCTGTCCTCCCTTCCTCCCCTCCTTCCTGTTACATATATGATGTCAGCACCTGTTGCTATTTTGTTTTTATTTCATAGTTGTTATTACATGTTTAAAACAAATAAAAAGATTTGAATAATTTTTATATTGAAATTTCAGTTTTACAATTTTGCGTTCAAAGTTTCTAGGAACTTCCGACATGTAATCCATGACATCCTCTTTCCTTTGAATATAATAATCATGATGTGAGAAAGCTCACTGTTATAAGGACTGTAAAGATATATACCTGGGGCTACCAGGTCTCCAAATCAACCATCAGACAGCATCCACATAAGAACATGTAGCCATTTTATGACGTTTCTGCTCCAAGTAATGAGAGATCCCTGGTCACACAGTAAGAAAAAAGCTCAGAAAACCTTGAGCTTGTTCCGGTAATTTCTGCTCACATGAGGCAACACAGCACCACAATGCAGAAACTTGTTCTAATTCCCACTGGCCAAGTGAAAAGCATCACTATCTCCAAAGCATTTTGGACCTGAATCAGGTTCAGTGGTTTGTGAACCTGATGATCTTCTGACTGCTTGCAGAGCGAGGAACACTGGCATGTTTTGCTAAACAGTTTTTTTTTAAATCCATTTTTCTTTAACTGTACCGCTGAATATTAAAAGTCATATGAAAAGTCCACTTGAAAAGAAATTTTTATTTAATGGATTGTTATCCAGGGACCACTTAACATTTACAGAGAGCTATAACCTTTCAATTTTGCTAATAATTGAATGTTTCATTTTTGTCACTCAGCGTTTAAAACGTACTTCTTGTTATTTACTTCCTCTGCTCCAGCAACAGTCAGCCTTTAACTCCACAAAGAGCAGGCAGAGCAAGGAAGAATGCAGCCTTCTGATGACAAATAAAAGAAGAACATTTTTATTTCAACAGAGAGACTTCAACTAGTTATCATATACTGCTATTTAAAACAGAAACAACCAAAAAGGAAACAGAGAATCCTCATGGCAGGATTATCTGCAACCCTCACAGTTGCATATAATCAAAGTTGTTTCAGGGAGCCAATCGGATCTCTCTTCTCACATGTACAACTGTTTGCACTTAATGTGTTTGCTGTCCTTTGAAACACTAAAAAGATACAAAGAGTGCCAGCAAGAAGAACCAATGAAGCCCAAAGCATTAACCTCCACCACCATGCCTGCTGTATGTCTGCAGTAATGCACGGTGTCAGAAGTACTAAGGTTCATACAGTTTCATATGCGCATTCACTGAACCCTTCTTTAGTGATAAATAAAACGTGATTTTTTTTCCAAATTCAAGACATAGGTATATGTTATTTTTACTGGTGCACAAAATGAGTAATGCATGAACATCATCTTGCTCAAAGAACAAAACCAACACAGTGCATAACTCACACTGTAAGTTATGCACTGTAAGTGCATAACTTACAGTGTTACGACTTTACACAAGATGGCACGACTTGTGTAAAGTCGTGCCATCACGACTTTACACAAGTGTGTATTTACCTCCGCGGCAGAGGCTTTGCCGAACCCCTGAGACCGACTCATCGAACCCATGGGAACCCAGGTTAAGAACCTAAGTAATGTATTTGGAAATAGTCTTCCATCCCTCCAAGACTGAGGAAATTGTTTCTGTTTTATTTTATTTTATTTCAGGTTAACTTAAAAATATTTAACAAATCTTGTACTGTGTCTTGATCTGTAAATTGTAGACGTAAAGTTGTATTTTCTTTTGTTTCCAAAGACTGTACATCTTTTCTTTTTTTTACCAGAAGATACTGATATAATGTAGCAACACTTTCAGTAGCTTATACTTCAGTGTTCCCAACTGCACCTCTGAAAATGCTTGCTTCTTTTCAAGAAAGAAGAAAATCAAATACCTCACCCCCTATAATATGCATAAATATGCAAAACAAAGTTAAACTTGGTTGAAATGAAGTCCATTCTCTGCCAGACAGTTCCACTACATTTGCCTAATATACATCAAGAAGACAGAAAAATATAGATATAGATACTCAAACAATCTATGTGAACGACTGAGGAATGGCTCACAATAACAGCCATGACAACATGTATGCATATACAATTTTATACGTGTAAAGATATTAAAATTACCTTGTGAACAGTTTAACCCGAATTCAAAAATCCTGGCTTAACTCTTGCAGATTATTTGACACAAAAAAAAAAAAAACTGGGATTAAAAACCCTTATTTGTTTGTGTTGTTTTGACCTTTTAAAAGTTCCTTAATGCAGTAGCAGTTAGCACACCCACAACATTTCTGCACATGCAGACCGCTTCCACTCACCTTGGATGATGATGTGTCACACTCCTGGCAGATCCAGCCATATCCAGTCTGCTTGGGGGACTTCTTTAGCGGGGGGTCCAGGCACCCGAAGTGATAACAGAGCTGGCACTCATCACACCTGAGGCACAGGACAGGAAGGGCTCGTGTTATGTGTCACATAAATAATGCTGCTGTCCTCCTTCAATCAAACCAGCGGTTCTGGAGAGATGATGGATGATAACAAGACAGCAAGCTGTCACCCATGAGACTTTGCTAATGTATTTCTACCCTCTTTAATCACTGTATTCACTTGACTTTACACAGCCATGCACTGTTCAGTGGTTTTTCTAAGTGCCCTGATAAATACAGGTCTTGTTAGTGTCAGAGAAATGCTTGTTATATCTCCTAAGGCTGGACTGTTTCTTCAAGCTCATGAGAAGCAACGCAACTCCAACAGCACAACATAAAAAAACCTGCTATACATAAAAAAACAACAACAAATATGGCACAAAAACTTTAACCCATCTATTTCTAGAATGTTAAAAGGGAAGTTAAGAATTACAGACCTTTGTGGTGGTAATTTTTTATTATGTAAAGAACTTTGAACTGTCTTGTTGCTGAAATGTGCTATACAAATAAACTTAATTGATTGATAACTTCCTTTATTTGCTCTGACCCATCATTAGTCAGCCATTATACTAATTCAGATGCGTTATGCTTTTACTAACCTATTTTTGGGGAAAAAGGCGAGAAGAGAAAAAAATAATGCATCCAAAATTTATGGTTTTGGAAGGACTTCTTCCTTTCAGTTGCCCTTTTCTCTAAGTCAGCACTACAAGTGCAGTTTCTTTGACAAAACCTTGTAAAATACAGGTGGCATGAATGGTTTTCCGATGGTGGAAGGAACTACTTCAGATGGCTTAAAAAGGGATCGCTAGACCTATTAAAAGTGATTTTCTGTAAACTGATGATTGGTAGAGTTTTGGAGAATAAACTCCAACTCTTTTCTCATTCAGTATTTGGATGAAAAACTGTAAATTTGTAAAGAAAAATAAACTGGTAGGTAAATCATATTTACTAAAACACAAAAATATATATATATATTTTTAAAGGGAAATATTGTTACATTTTAGAGTGCTGAGACCTATAAATATGAAATAAAACATAAAACATTAGCACATAAAAACAACTTTTAAAGCCCTTTTTGACAATAAAAAGGTCTTTGCTGAAATAGGAAGTAATTACCATATGTAGATGATGATGTGTCATCTGGATCCATTATATATGATAGATTATTCATGTATAAAGGACACAGACTTTTATTCTTGGTAAAACCACATTCTGTTTTAACAGGAATATGTCAAACAGATGTACAGATAGTTATTGAAGACAAAGACATGGACATAGTGAAAACTTTTGATAGTGAATATCATCACCCCAGGAACAGGTAGGAAAACACTCTCCTTTGCAGAGATTTTTCTTTTTGTTTTTGTTTCCCAACACAAAACATTTGTCTGCAGATTGTGTTAAGTCAGTATCCGTAGTCTCTAAATGTTCCTCCACACAGGTTAGGCGTATCATTAGCTTTAGCTCTACACTTTCTGTTATTTATGTTTAAACAAATGAATGAAGGAGCTTAACTGCAGCTGCAGTCTGGTTCTATCAGTATTTTATCTTTTCCTCCATCTATCATATGTGAGGCCTTAGCTTGAAGTGACTTTTTAGGGCCAATCAACATGCTGTAGTGAGTCCTCACTGCAGACAGCGAGACTGTCTGGTCTGACAGCAAAAAGATTTGAACAACTGCAACGTTTCTGAATAAAGTTTTAAGTTCTGGGTCACAGACCTGACAGCAGCAGAAGACCCAGCTCTCTGCTGGTGATCTGTTATTGGGAATGCTGCTGTATAGGCTCACTTATAGAACACTTTGATATTTGGAAATTTATGATATCAAACAATAATAACCACATTCCAGATACTGCAGGCTTCACATCTTCTGCACCAAGGCCTGGGTCTTTCATGCTTTTTCTGTTTTTTTTTTTTTTATTTCTTCATTTCTGTCACAAGAAACTATTGTGAGCCTAAAACAATCAGAAAAAGATTAAATATTATGATTTATGCCTATTATGGATGAAATGATAATTTATGATTTCAGACATTTACCTTCAATCTAACTCCACATGGGGCTGAAAAACTGCCCACACTCAATTATCCTCGTGTATTGTCCAGTGTTTTTCTTTTTGCCCTTAAATCCCTTACGCTGCCCTTCTGTCTGCTATAATGAAGATGAATGGAGTTTGTGGTTGACCTCCCTGGCTGTTCCTGTTATCAGATTTTCATTGAAGATTGTGAACCTCCTACATTGATTAGAACATAATTGGCTCTAATTGTAAAGTGAGTGTTCACTAGTCTGATGGAGGTTATTGAGAGATGATCAGCATCATAAATGAGAAGAAGAAAATGTCTGCTCTCTTTGGGATTCAGCTGAGTCTTGTAAAAGACTCCAAGCCTTTTAAAGGTGGTTTTGGTGTGCGAAATAAACTGTTGTTCAGTAATTTACAGTTGGTAATTACTTCACTGGCCCACCAAACAATGCATTTAATGGACTTTTTTTTTTTTTTTTTCAAACCAGGTGCAGCAAAAAAAATAAAGTCAGGTAGTTTGCTTCAAGCTGACTCTTTGTCTACATGAACTATGAAGCATTCGTCTAAACAGAACCTTTGAGAAGCTTTTACGTCATAGTGCTGTGATAAAATTTGTTGGGATCACAAGTCGAGTAGGCTTTCAGAACATGCAGCTGGGATTGTGGAACACAGCAGCTCTGACATGAGAATTTACAGAAAATGTGAGCAGGGTGTTTCCCCTTTAACTAATACCAGCTGACACATTTCTGTCCCAAGTCCTCTGCTGGTAGTCCAAATACATCCAAAACAGTTGAAACTGTTGTGCTTTATCTGTGGGAAACATGGGGATTTGCAATATTCCTCTTGAGAACCATTTTTTGGACATACAGTACAATTTTATTCCAAATGAATTTACAAAAATGTCTGTTAAGTTCTTCAAAATGTTGTTTGGGGATAAAAGTGGGGATTGATTGAAATTGTTTGAAAGCCTTATGGCAAAAAAAGTTTTTGTACTGTAAAATTAAAAGTGTGTTGTGGGGGCAGCATGACAAAGAAAACCTGACATCTTCAGTTTATTATTTAAGGCCAGACGAGTATCTGGTAATCTGTGCACTGTGGAGCGTTGCCCTCTGGCAGCAGACTGGTGATACCTGTGAAATAGATGGGATAATACAGTGTGGTATTTACAGACTAAGCATGGCCGATTTAGTAAAACCAGAGTAAAAATTTAATTGGCATGGATAATTGGCATCTTATGAGTTGTAAGGGCATAACAGCTGCTGCACATTAGTACACATACACCACGGCAGGCGCATTTCTCTCTCACTCTCTGTCTCACACACACACCGTTAGATGATGTGCGTGATGGGCTGAGCAGGCATATCTAGCTGAGAACCAATGGGAATTTAAAGTGCCCTCTAGCCACCTACTGAATTGAAGACAAATCACCAAAGTGCGTGTGCTCTGCTAATGAGCACACTCCTATTGTTGCTCACGAACTTCCAATTGATTTTACATGAATCTCCAGCTAAGGCGAAAAGGAAAGACCAAAGTTTTCTGTTTCCCAGCTGGAGACCATTGAATAACTTCCAAATTCACAGGAGTGCTCTTTCCATTTAGCCAGACTGTAGTGACTGCACACATACTTTCCTAATGACTTTAACAAAGAATCTGATGCATATGAGCAGGTCTATGCCCTGATGGTGCAGACGTGACATTTCAGGGTGTAAGACGCTGAAAGGTGAACTCATTCCAAATACTTTAACTTTATACCCAGATATATCCTCCCAATGGTGACAGCCAAGAAGCAAGTGAACCTACTTCTGTATGCATTTAAAGAAGTACAGGGGCAGATTTGCTACTTAGTATGTGGGGAAGGATGGATGAAGAGACGGATGGACAGATAGAAGGAAGGAGGGAAGGAAACTAGCATGTCACCAGCCAGATCAGGCATCATCAACTAAACATAAACTTTATTTTGAAAAGGAATTATAGTTTTAACCTTTCTACGGAGATATTGTTCATCAGAAAACGAATGGGCAATTACTGGATTGATTCGTTTAATATTACTGATCATATCAATGAGTTCAAATTGGTTATGTTTGCAAACCCTCAAAAACGGTGGTCCACAGGAACAGGTTGGTTTGAAGAACTTCTTCCTCTTAACAAATAAAATCATCTGAAAACCTTTTTTTTGGTAACACGTTCTTTGACAGGTTGTGAATAAGACTGAGATGACACTGCCATAAACATGACATATCACCTGCCATTAACATGAGTAAGTCTTCATGAATAATTATGACTGTTGTCATAAAGTGTCACTCGGTAAATAATGACATTTTTAATACAAAGTTAACATTATTCAAAACGTCTTTGCTAAGACAACTTGACATTAACCAAGAAATCATGATCTGTCATAAATTTGTTATAAAGTATTACTGATTAAACTTTAAAAATTATGTAGCTTTATCTGGTAATTTTATCTTGCTCTGCCATTTTGTTTAATCTTAAATTTCTAATTGATCTAATTAATCTGAAGTTTTACAGAAAGTTGTCTACAAAGCACTTATGAACTTTGCAATTAAAACATTATTTAAGGCTGTTTTAAGTAGTGCAAAACACCATCTCCACCAGTGAGAGGCAGCAGTGCACTAACAGGCGTGCAGTGTGTTGGTGAAGAAGAAATCGTCCATCTTGTGGGGCCAACCTACCACAAGTTGTAATGGCAAGACCCCCTGTTTAAAAAGAAGCCGAAGTATGTCACCTAATACATATGAGGTATTTGTAGTATTAACTTTACATTTTCTTTGAGAAAATAACATTGACTATGTTCTCTTTCTTTATAATGTTAACTATGAGCAATTCAAGCCAATGCTACCTTGCTGAAAGTTAATGTTAGCTAAAGTTATTAAACTCCATTACTGTGAGGTTTGCCCTTAATCTTAAACATATTTTTAAGGAAGGTTTGTTGGAGGGAAACAAACCTAACAAATTAAGAGCTAATATGTTAGTCAAAGTTATCCTTTATGTACATTATTTTTCAACTTATGATGTGCTTGTGTTATTTGCTTTGGCAACTTTAGGCAAATGAAGACCCATTTTAGCCTAAAGAAGCATGGTAGGGAGTGGGGGGACAAAGGTGGCTAATGAAGACATGCTACAGGTGTGGAAGGTGCTAATAAGGACCAGCCACCAGAGAAAGAAGTCCCTGTTTTACCAAAGAGAAAGAAGCAGATGAAATATTTCCCAAGAAAATGAGGTAAGTCACTTTGTGTTACTATTTTCTCCAGGTGAAGGGGCATGGGCAGGGACAGGTCAGTGGGGAAGGGAAAGCAGGAATCTACATCCACCAGTTAACAAGTTAAGTTTTAGACAACTACTTGGTGTTTAATCTATTTATTTATTAATCAACTTCTTAAGCCATAAGCTAGAGTATCTGGTTGGAAATAATTTTAAATGCTTAAATGCTCATTAAGTGAAAAGATACACTCATGTGGATAAAACTATACATTAAATGATGCATTCTGAATAACAGGCTGTATGAACTTTTGCCAGACAAATATTTGATCAGAATAATTTTGTTCAGGTCTAGTCATTATACTATTTGTTACGAAATACTTGTATTGCACTTTATAACAACTAGTCAAGTTAACTAGATATTTGTCTGCAAGTCTACCATTATGACAGTGTGCAGCAAGGGACATTTTTGGAATGGTATTTAAATAAATGTTGAATTAAGATCACATATTTTTTGATCGTTTGTTTTTGTTCCTTTTTTGAAGTGACCACAGTGAGTCATCACCCACTATGAGAATGTCCAGAAGAGATTCACCAAGTTTGCATTCATGAAAAGGCTTTCACCATGATTAACACTGACCACAACCATTGCAAGAAGAGCTATAATTTCTGAGCATTTCCGGACACCTTTAAAGATCTGCTTCCAGGAAATTAAGACAAGAAGAAGATCTCCCTGTTATCAGAGCGTTACAGGAAGGCTATAATGAAGGAGATGGCTGACACAACAAAAGCAAAAAATGTTAGGACTGTTGAAAGAACCTATTTTCTTAAGTAATAAGTAATTCTGTTTAAGTTTTCCAATCAGTATTTCAGAGTTACAATATACTGGCCAGAAGTTAAAACCTCTGTTTGAAGAACAAGTAATTCTTTGTTTTATTCCAATGTACAAAGGGATCATTCCACAACTATGATGGTAGCTATAAGTAGTCCAGTGTTTTACACTTCACTCGAGGTAAGACTTAACATTAATGACTGATAATATAGCACTTGACACTGAATTAACACTTAATGTCATCTTCATAACTGGTGCTACTTTTCCACTTGATGTAAGTGGAATTATTAATGATTCTGTTATTAAATCATTTGACAGTGTAATAAAGCTTAATGAAATCTTTATTGTTGGTCCCATTTGTTCCGCTTTATTTCAGGCAGGGGGAAATATTAATTACTGTTTTGTTAAAGCTTTTGACAGTGTAACAACACTTGACATTGTTATGACTACTATTATGACATATTTATGACATGATGATTCTTGGTTAATGTCAAGCTGTCATAAAAAAGACATTTTGAATAATGTCAATTTTGTAAGTGTCATGATTTACCGAATGACACTTTATGACAACAGCCATCAATATTCATGAAGACTTATTCATGTTCATGACAGGTGTTATGTCATGTTTATGACAGGTCATGACAGTCTTATTCACAACCCGTCAAATAAAGTTTTCAATATTTACTCAGGTGATCTTTATCCAGTGTTGAAAATTGATTTATAATCTGAAATATAAAAGTTTGATATAAAAGTCAAAACAGAACAAACATTTCACAC
Organism: Poeciliopsis paucimaculata; assembly: GCA_903067055.1. Taxonomy (NCBI): domain Eukaryota; kingdom Metazoa; phylum Chordata; class Actinopteri; order Cyprinodontiformes; family Poeciliidae; genus Poeciliopsis; species Poeciliopsis paucimaculata. Next base: position 18,818 of record CAEGAD010004413.1, read on the forward strand.
AACTAGTGGTCTGAAAAGGTCAATTACTATAAATTCACCTCCACAGATTTACTTGTTTTTTTTTTGGATCAGTGACAGTTTCAGTTTTGTCAAAATGTCACTCACTGTTGGCGCAGACGAACATTTGGGCTGAATATTTGAAGTGATGAATAAAATCTGCTCTCTGCAGCAGAGACATAAAACAAGAAACTTAAACTGACGAGTCTTGGAGGATGTTCAGTCAGTTCCATTTAGTAGAAGTTGGAAAACAGCTTGTTAAATCTTAAAGCACACTGTTACCTTAGAGTTAGGCTTGTAGGCTTTGAAGTGCAAATTACACAGTGATTTTACAGTGATGTTCTTTGTGTGTGTTTTGACATGGGTTTTACTTAATATTTTACTAGCATGTATTCAGTGTTTTCAGAACAGTCAATGAATGACACGTTTATAAGTAGAGAATGCAAAAAAAAAAAAACCTCCATAGTTTCCGATCAGTTCAGTCCTCCATTTGCAGATCTCCGTTGTGTTTCCAGAGTTGATCTGAGTCAGCGGCCACCTCCTGCCTTTATCTGCTCCCAACAATGCCCTTACGTGCTCAGGCACAGCAAGGTCCTTGATGTTATCAAAGCAATTTGGCCGTGCTTTAATCATTGGAAACATTGAGCAGCTCCCCCTCCTACCCTGTACTTTGGAGGCAGACAAAATCCAATCACTCATAAGAGGTTATTGATTGATGTAATCGTATTGGAGGTGAGGGTGTGGAGGGGACGTGACAGATTGCTTTTGTCTGCTACATGTGTCACTCTCAGTTGGCAATTCTTGTCCTCTTTCATCTGCTGTTTAATCTATGACTGAGGTTTTCACATCTTCCTCGCCCCTGTGGTGGCACCAGTGGACCGGTCCTCCCTGAGCGGCGCTGATGGCCAACAGATCTGCGTTGAGCTGTTTGATCTGATCCAGCTCTTTCAGTTGTCACATTCCTGTTCATGTGTCATAATGAGAAAGGGCCGTCGCCCGAGGCGCCGCAAAGAGCCTCCATTTATATAGATCTCCTGCAAGAGTTTCACTGATGTGTCATTTGAGTTAAAGGAGATCACCGCAACCACGATATTGATACAATAAGAACACCAAGCAGCTGGATGAATTTAATATTACGTCTACATGAGCACTTCTCTTACCCCAAAATGAAAAGCACAATTCAAGCTGTGACACCGCTGAGCCAGGATACAAGAGTGTCTCAATAATTTGAAGGATTTCTGAATTCACACAAACAGGATAGACATTTACTATTGATAGACCTCTTTAACGGGACAGGTATTATGTGTTTCCTAGACACGTAGTGCCAATCAAGTAACTATGTGACCTTCAATTATTATAAAACTGCTGTATATGTCAAATATGACTTTGTAATTTGACGCCTTGAAACCGAGCCTCTGTCTTATTAAAAACTCCTGCTCTTTTTGGAATTCTGCCTTCAGGAAGTCATCACAGCATCGGTCTTCTATGAACCCTTTAGCAATGTTTCTACCAGCGTTTCACTGAGATGTAGCTCCTATAATAAACTCAGCAGAAGTACAGTTCCACTAGGTGTTTGCTAATTCCTGCTGGCTAGTCTGAAGGAGCTAAGTGGGGGGAGGGCTGCTCTGTGAGGTGGAAGATTTTGGAAACTGCAGCTACAAAGAGGAGCTGTGCCTCCTCTTTGTAGCTGCAGTTTCCAAAATCTCCATGACAACAGCTGACTGGTTGTCATGGAGATTAAACGATTCCTCAAAGAACCAAAGCAAGACTCCAGGTATGTTTTTGATGAAGGAATAAAATTGTAACATGATGGAAAGCTCAAAAAAAGGTCAATTTTACATAATACTCCGTTGATATAGACTCAGTTTGCTTATATTCATCATTGTACATTTTTATGGTGTATTAGTTCATGTCTAGGGTTCTGGTGCAAAATGTTGGACCAGTTTGAATGTTAAAAATGTAAACGTGTCATATACCCCAGTGAATGTCTCAGAACAATCAGTGGCCATTTTCAGCAACCTTTTCAAACGGCAGACTCCAAGTATAGATAAAACTAGATAATTACATACACTACGGGAAGATACAACCTTTACTCCTCAGTATCTGGTATTAAAAGAGACTAAATATTTCCTGTCTTAGGATTAGCAAAATTATTTTTGTTAGCTAAACCTTACCCCATGTTGCCGGATGTTGAGGCAGATCTGGACAAACAGCAGTTTCAGAAACCTTGAACGGGCTTATTGCTGAAAATGTGCTACCTGAATAAAATCACCTTACTTTACCTTTATGATTCACTGTAAAGAACAGGATAAAACAGAAAGAATAGAAGAGACTGTAATGGCTATACTGGTGTGTGACTTGTACTGCTAATTAACTTAAATGGGTTATTTTTCTGCACTTTGTATCAACAGAATGTCAAGCATATGAATGATATCTACCCAATTGATTTTATGAAGTTTTGGGACTGAAACTTTATAGGAGTCAAAGCTTCTTAAATACAAAATTGAATCATTATCAGGGACAAAAAAAAAAATCCTGACTGGGATATTTACACTTTCTATTTTCATTTTTGCTCAAACAATGGTCTAATGAAATGTTGGGAAGAGTTTAGATCTAAGGATAATGTGCCCTGATGGATTCAATCTAAAGCCGGTAGGTAACGGTGTGAATACAGACCGACTGTTTCGCTCTGGGAAATTTCTTCACATTTGTTTCACAGAATGAAGGTAAATTATTCTGAAGCACACTGACGGCTGTCCTGATGTGACCCCAACGCAGGGGACGGCGTGCCTTGTCCAGGTTTGGAGACAAACGCATTATATGACATACTGACGTAGAACTGCTTTGTTTATAACGTTACGTTTATAACAGAGCGATGAGATGATTCATTTTAAACACTTGACTGTCAATATTGTGAATGACAAAACCCATATTTGTCATGAAGTTATAGCTTAGTCTTTTACCAGAACGCGGTAGTGTTGATCTGCCTCTAAGGTTCTGGAGCTGATTGTACCCGGTGTGAAGAGGAGCTGGCAGATCACACATCCAATCAATGTCAACCTGAAAACACGCTGTCAGAATTAAAGAGTGTTTGTGTCTTTTTCAGTGGAGCTGTGCAGGACCACCAATCATTTCACCCCTCCGCCTCAGAGCACATCGCTTTGGCTTTCTGAAATATTCTGAAATAATTTGGGTTTTTAATTAGTCACATATAAAAAGTGACAATGGAGATCAGGAACTGCATTTACTCAGGACTTTATGATAATCTAAACAGACCTGCTGACTCAGCATGTGAACACTTGCACACTGAGGCGCTCCAGGAAGGAACAGATCTGAACTCAATCAAATGTCAACAGTTTTCCTGGGAGTTTGTGGAACTGCTCATTCTTTGGGAAAGCTCTGCTGTCTGAGACCAAGAGGCTAAAGCAAGGCAGTGAATTTATCACAAGTGGGCAATGCAATTACCCTGGGAGTGGCCACGTGACACAAATCAATATGACACAAAGCACTAAGCCATTGACTCTCATCCATGACAAAGTGCACCTCAGAAAGGAGTGGATTATTGGACTTTTGGAGCCTCCTACTTTTTGATCTACTGTTAGGTCAGTGCAACATTAGAAAAGAGCCATTGTTTTACAAGATGGGGAAAGTAATGAATGGACTGCTGAAGTCGCACCTATGGATAAAGCCAAGTCAGAGCAGCTACTTTTATTAGCCCATCTAGACACAACTCATTCACGACTATAGAGAGGATGAAAGGAGCACAAGGACGGGTCTTTTTACAGCTCTCACCCGGAGCCCGCAATGAAACCAGAGCTTCTTATATTTTCCAGCAGGGGGCCCCAGTAAACTGGGTACCAATATAACAACATATTTGTGCCCCCTGCAGTGCAGGCCAAATTGGAGCCTTGTGACATCTAACAGACATTGAATTTTCTTGCAGAGATTTAGGAAAAAAGACAGCAATAATCTACACGACACCCATAAAGGTCCAGGATTTATATCCAGTGTAATAGCTGAAATATATGGAGTGGAGGTTGGGGTAAAATGGATAAAAAATAGAAACCAGTAAAGCGGTTGGGGAATGAAAAGTGTAAACCTCAGGGAGCGCTCAGGCAAACCCACACACTGGGTGAATCAGTGGCATAAAGAGACAGGGGAGGAAGAGGAGGAGTGATAGATTTTAGCTGCTTGGTCACTCTTCCCACACAGCTCCAGTCCAAGCTCTTGAGTTTTCTGTTTTAATAGAGGGGGAAAGGGTGAAGTCAGCAAAAACAAAATACCGCCATTAAATCATCTCCCCGGATCTGGTGTCAGAGCAGTAATAGGAAATGCACTCATCATCGGAAAGGTTACTGCTTTCCTGCTAGCTTTTCTCTCCTGCCATCCCCCATCCTCTGCACTCCACCAATCCCTAAGCTCCACTTTCAGCCCTTAACCAAAACCCAGATGCTTGGTCAATCCTCTGGGATGTAAGAGCTCACAAAGGGTTTGTTTTTGTCTCACAGATGGCACATTTCTGGATCTCTGAGATATCTTTAGAAAATGCAAAAAAATTAAGCTGCAAACTTTGGTTACAGAGACCAGAACATTTTGCTAACAGTCATAAGAACAATGATGCTCCCTTCTGTCTAAACAATACAAAAAAATCATTAGAGGGTGAATAATCATCAGCAGAAATCATCTACTGAAGCTGTTGAAACATGTCTGTGGCTGATGACACAAGCCGAACAATCCTGTCTTTCAGAGTATTTGTCAGGACTAAGGCTGTTTTCACACCTGGTGATCCAGTAGGCTCATTTCAACAGGGGACCAAAATTGCAACATTTGTTCCATTTTTAGCTGTTGCAGTTCACTTTCACACTGCAGTGACAAACAAACCAAAAGCTGGTTCCCCTCCTGGCCTGTGGTAGCGCTGCACCAAGAACTACTGAAAGAAATAACATCTGAAGAAAACTGAGCACAACTACCTTCTTGACAAAATGTAAACAAAAATTAAATGATGTCAGAGTTTAGCAATTGTAGGTTTTCTCATTTTATCTTTGGTAAAAAATTAACAAGCCATTGTTTGTCTTGCTTGTATTTACCCAGAATGCCTGTATTCCGCTTCCTGCTTCTAGAGCGGTCTCCGGTTCGCTTGCTGTTCACATAGGCATTGACCATATGCACTGATATCAAATGAATGAAAATCATTGTAAAATTTCCAGAATACCACAAATATATGTATGTGTTTATTTATGGTAGCAAGGCTGTCAAATAAATATGAATAGAAATTAGACTTGAAGTTCAGCAACAAACCCAAACAATTACAGAATTAACGATTAAATGTCTCAGGCACATTGTTCCGGATGTTTCAGTGTTATCAGATAGAAATTGTTCCCGGTTCTCTGAACTCCAGTTATTGTGAACTGGGGTTCAGTGGAGGTTTCTTCATGTTTGTGAGTAGGTGGGTGGGGAGGGTTCTCTGCTGTCACCCTGTTGTTGCTCATGAAGTGGGGATTGTTTTTCTCCACACAGAGTATTTTGTCTTTTAGCTGATTCTATTTGCACTGTAAAATGTCCCACGTCCATCACATAACAACCTTGGGTCCCTCATCCCCTCACTTTATACACTGTCTGGACACAATAAAGGTGTGCAGAGCAGCTGACAACCAGCAGCACTGTAATCTTTAACTGTTCATTATTTTTTTATATATGGTGCTGTGTTATTTAATAGTGCTGTGTAGTTCTGGACTGTGTGGTTGCTGCTTTGGGCAGGTCTTGCTGGTGAAAGCGACCCCTGAGCTCAATGGGACTTCAGTTAAAAAAAGGGATAACAAACGGCAAAAGCAAATATCCTGCAAATCATCTTTACCTTATAAGTTATAGCTGCTTATTTTAAACAGAAGTTCACATCCTCCAGCTGATGCATTTGAGACTTTACTCTGCTTAGGTGAGAAGTAACATTTCATTTGAGCAGCCCCCAAGAAAACAAGAGGGCCACTTCCCAGGTGATAAATCACTGCTGACATGGGGCATTACACGCACAAACGGACCGCCGATGCCGCACCTTTACAACAATTAATTAGCTGTCTAACACTCATTTATCACTGCACCAATAAGGTGAAAAAAATCAAGAGTTTATTAAAGCGCCACTTAATTTCCAAGAGCTAAAGGCCAGACACTGAGACACATGACATAGACAGCAAAAGCAACATTCACACTCTTACTTCATGGTACAGTACAGAGATCAAAATGTTCCCTCAAAAGCATTACTGTAAACAAATGTTTGGCAAAGAAAACACAGTCTCATGGCTATGTCATAAATCAGATTTCACAACACAGGATATGATCCATGTTTAAGAAGCTGCACAGGCACAAAACAAAAACACAGTTCAGCCTCTTCAATAAATACTGTACACATCATCACACTACTTAGCATTCAGACTTCTGTAAGATCACATCACTTAGTTGGAAGTTGTGTACTTAATCTATGCAAATACATTGTCATGCATCTTAGAGCTGAAACAGAAATGAGCAGCAAACAAATTTTCTGCAGCTGCTTGATTCCTTCAGCTAACTGGGCTGGTCTGACGGCTCCCTAAAGCATGCATATATGGGTCCAGAACGGGGAATAGAGTGACACATGTGGCCAAGATGTGACTGCTGTCATGAGCCCAGTCAGGCCAGCGAGCGGGGACATGGAGACCAACCCGGCCACGTCTCTGAGGACAGGTCTGTTCAGCTGTCACTTCAACATATTGACACACTGGAAGACTTCTTTGTGTTCAATCACTCTAAACACATTCAGACTAACATCTAAATGATCCTGCTGCTAACTACAACTAACCTGCTCCTACTGCAGTAGCATTAGTTCAGTGCTTTACTAATGGACCAGACTTTTCTTTTCTTGTTGTCCTCGGCATACTTCAAACTAAATCACAACACAGGAAATCCTAGAAAGTCACGGCTCAAGTGGTCTAATTACTCATGCCGAGTTGCTACGGGTGATTGGCATTGGAATTCAATCAATAATACTGATTAGAACTGATTAGAAGGTCAGACAGGCAAAAAAAAAAGAAGGCAGAAAAATCTCACGTTGATTTGAAAGACAATCAGTTTTTGGCAGAGGGAGAGAGGAGAGGGCTGAACTGGTGGAAAAAATGTTCAGCAGCTGCAGACTACGCTGCTTCCTCACTGTCAACCAAACCCACCAGACTGCAATCTGAAAAATCTCGTGTTGACTGGTTTTAAGATAAAACAACAATGTAAATCCCCTGTGATCTATAAATGAATAGCATCAGAGGGTAAATCAAAAGCTCTAACAATACAATAACACATATTTTTCTGCCAAATACAATTAATTATATCAATTAAAAAAATCCTTTACCAACAGAAACAAGTATTATACTGAAGAAACCTTAACACACAATAATCCACTAAGATGCTGTCAGTATGTACAAGCCCCAAATTTCCAAAAGAATGAAAGTAAACTTAAGCATTTAGGGTTCAATGTTTTCAGATCCAAAAGTTCAGGTAAAATTGTTGGTTGGACAGCTGCTGGTCCAGTTTGGTTCAGATGTGCTTGGCGAAGCGATGGGAAGGTGTGGTTCTTCCTTCTGACTCGAGCTTCAATTTGCCTCTCTGTCTCTAAGCCAACGGCCATCAGTCCCGACATTTTATGGGAGGTGAGGTGGCTGCCCCGGCTCTCACAACCTGTGCAATGCAAAGATAGAAAGAGTCAGGGCAGCACACCTCACACCCCGACCAGAAACCCTCCAAACTACCGCTGCATCAGGAGCATTCAGCAAAACATTGACAATCTGTGGCTTCTGACTGCAATACCAAACAATCATAGAGGGTTTCTTACTGCAGTCTATCTTTAAACATCAGTGTAAAATTATGAAACATATATATTAAAGGTATAGTTAAAAATGGAAAACACATCCTCGTTGGTCAAATACCCTGACATCTAACGCTACAATACTTTAATGTACAAATATAGTTCAAGGTCAAAGACTAAAAGGTTCTGAGGTTTTATGGCTGCACAGGAAGCCATATGGGAAATGTTTCCTGTCATAAGGTTTCTCTGTTACCATTTAATAAGATACAGAGAGGCGATGAATGATGGCAAAAAAAGAAAAATAACTCCTCCTCACACACCAAATACTTCAGCATCACTACAACTGATAACCTGCTTCAGAAAAAATAAAGGTTCTGCTCAGCCCAGAGTCTGGTGTTATGGTTTAAACCTAAAACGGTCAATAAAATGACAATGTGGTATCAAGGCATATGCTGGGTTTCAAAGAACAGCAAAGAAGAATCCTTTTGATTAGATGCCAAACACCTGATACCTCAAGAGAGGAGGGAAATTAATTGTGCTATTCATTACACCTTAATCAAGTGAGCAAATGTATGTGGCAGGTCAATATAGGGTCCTGTGGAGAGGACAACCTCAGCCCCCACAGTCTGCACAGCCCAGCGACCGGGGTCTAATGAAGACTGAATTTTAATCATCAGGAGGATATGGCTCCTCCAGGAGATATACACACAAATATGGACCTCTCAAGGTGTGCACACTCACACACGTACACTCACCATGTGGAATAGCCCAAGCTGGTTCTCTTATACAGACACACACATTGCCTCACCTCACTAGATTTTCATTGTCGCCTGGTCCTTTGCAAGTCGAACACTCGGTTCTTGTGTCATCAGCTTTGGGTTTTTTCTGCACCGCAGACTGGCGTTGTCTGCGTTCCCGTGGCAGTGGTTCCTATGGGAACACGGCTGATTAGAAATGAGAGCTGGATGGGTGCTTGTTTGAGCCTTAGAAGTAAAAATGAAAGCTAAAACTGTGGAGGGAGTACAATGTGCTGAAAACTATAACTCCTTCATTTCCAAATCATACACAAACATTTCTGGCTTCAAAACCAAATGCTGGACCTGTTCTTCTTTCAGCCACTAAAGTACCTGCACAGAGAGGATCATCAGTGTCACCAGCATGGTGTGTGTGCTTTGGAAGTTCACTGAACCAGTGTTAGCAATAAGACCTGAGTCCCAGCAACCACTAGCACACCTGCATCATGTGGAAAGTATTTGAGCAGCTTTCTGATGACGTGAGCAGAGAACCCAAACATTCACCATCTGTCACCTGATTCATAATTTTTACATAAGAAAAACAGATTTGGAGGATTACATTAATGGGAGATTTGCATCCTTTAAGCAAAATTATGTAGCCTGAACTAATGAAGAAAAAAAAAAAATGAAAATGAATCAGAAAATTTTATATGTACAAAGATTTGTGAACAGCAGCAAGAAGAAGTGACTAACCTCCACTTTCTCTTCACGTTCTTCAGTGATAGGAACTCTCTTTCTCTTCTGTCCCCTGGTTCTCTGTGAAGCACAAACATTTCATTTTAACACAAGAAAAAATCCTCCGGTCGTCATTCAACTCAGCTCACTGGAATGTTTTAAACTCCAGAATGACAACTTGATTTGTCTAAAGTCCTCATACTTAAAATGTCTGAATAAACAGCAGTCAAACCAATGAGCGAATAGAATAAAAATATCTATATTTTGGTTTTGCACAGCAATTAGAATATCAGCCCACACTTTTAATACATCTCCATTTCTTATGATGTAGTTGGGTTGTCTGGACATTGACCCTCCCGACACGTGAATGTCAAATGTGCTGATTCTGCACATTTTACTAACCGTGCTCCCCTGCCCAACTTTACTAATGCCGTAGCATTAAAGAGCTATTATAAATATAGATTTCTGGCCTAAGTTAGTAGCTTGTACTACATAGTGAAGGAACATATTTGAAAATGGTTAATTTTTTGGAACCATATTTGGATTCATTGGTCTCTGACTACACACAGTGATATATTTCTGGCCAAAAAGATAGTAACAACACAATAAAAAGAAAAATATATTATGATAACACAAAGTTTTAATAGTTGCTTGTCTTTTCCTTACTTTTCATTTTAGAAATTAAAAACCTCAAAAAGAAAAGGAAATGACTAACCTCTTTATTACAGCTCAGAAAGGCAGTCCTGTTTAGTACTGGTGCCATGGAAACACATATGATTCAGGATTATTTTGTTACAACAGTTACAGTTTTTTCCCTGAAAGGTTTGAAAGTCTAAAAACTGTAATTCATCATTTCCCTCTACTACACTGTTATGAAGTCTGCCATTTCTTCACAGAAATCTTAATGCTGAATGAGAGGAAATACAATTCTAACATCTCTTTGGAAGCAAGCAAGCATCTGAGCTTCTGGGGAAGTTTAAAAAGGGAAGAAAAATCAACACCATATTTAAACAGATTGTGAAAACAATTCCATCTGTTGCCTTTGGCTCACCACCACTCACCAGATGGAGGAGTTATCATTAAGAATGCTAACTGCAAGAATGCTGCCAACAGGCTACTTCAGAGATCCATTACTCCTGGGTCTGTAGTATAATATAATGCCCATCTTTATTCAATAGATTCTCTATTTAAAGCACTGTCTGGTAAGGCAATGCGGGAGCAGGAAAGTGTGTATTTGAGGAGATGGATCAGCTGAAAAATGCTCAGCCACACAGCACAGCTAATCTCAGGCTCTGTTCAGGTGAGGAAATTAAAACTGCAGGCACTATTTTATGTCCCACGCAAAATCAATCTTTTAATTAAGTACATCAGTGCATCTTTAACAAGCATGAATCATTTCACAGAGGAGTAGAGAAATTAACAGAGCACAGGACAGATAGTAACTAGACATATTAACTTGACAGAATTTTCAGCTGATTAATTACACATGTTCATATGGAGAAGTTTTGCATTTTAGTACAATGTTAAGCTAAACTATGTCCAATTAGGAGGATATTTATCTCCACTTTGAGTTGTTGTCTTATTAGGCTGCTTCATTATTCAGGTATATGACTAAATATTCACTAATAATCTGTATATTATTTAATAGTAAAATCATTTAAAAGACAGTGGATTTCAGTTAAAGTACCTGAACAGTATCATGTTTAATAAAGGCAATGATTTTTTTAAAATACACATTTTGGAGCATACTAAGGTTAAATCTCTGACATGTCACAGCATCCCCTATACAACCACTTAATGTTGGGTTTACTTAATATTAAAATGCCAAAATGACTGACAAGAAATATTTCACTTTCATACAGTATTCTAATTTTGGGAGATGAACTAGTATTTCTCCATGTCATTTTATAAAATAATAAAATATAAATAATAAAAAAAGAAAACTAAATAAAAATAATGAAGAATGGACTTTTCTTGAATATAGTAATTTAAATAAGCAACAAATCAAAAGGACAGCAATACTGTCGTTACTTCACCTAACACAACTAAACCTTTTAGAGGGATGGGTTTCTGTTCTAACTTTTACTCTCGATCTCTGAGAGGAAAGAAAATGGAGGACATATTCAGAATATTTAAAACGTATTCTTCTTCAGTCAGCAGACATCCAGGGTTCTCCCAGAAAGCCCAGCACTGGGGCGGTCCACCAGCAGCCCACCATGTTTTGTGTTAAAAATGTCAACAGGAAATTTGAGAATATGACAAGCTAATTATGTGTTAGTGGACGACATTACTGACAATACTAAAATACAATAAAATATAATTCAAATAAAAAACATGATTTTTTTTTTTTTTAATTCAGATAAATCCTAATTAAGTGGATTTTAAGACAAGCTTTGTAATGCAGATTATTTAAAAGAAAAATAAAATAAATATTATATAAATAAAATGCACAATGATGAGTAAATGATGAGTTCATATGCTTAACTAAATATTCCCAGAATACAACATTTAAGTGTTTATTGTATGAAGTTTTCTTAATCAATCTGTTATGTTCAGAAATGTCTACAGGTTAGTGCACTAGTTTGATTTGATGGTTGTGATTGGTCATTGCTTTACTTATCAAAGTGAATGGACTATTTCCTAGAAACCGATTGGATGATTGGAGGCTTGTCTGTGTTTGACTGGTTCATTTACATTGACTTGCAAATAATCAGTTTTTTTTTAATGCTCAAATTAAAATTTTTAAAAAATATTTTTGTTGAACATTCTTTTGGATTGCAGTACGCTTTAATAATCGCAAGGTATGTTATGTTGTAACTTTGTCTGCATTGTGCAGTATGTCATTCTTAATTTTGTTTTTATATATTTTTATCTTTGTGTGACTCTACGTGTTTTGATTGTTAGTCACTTTGCTGCTGTTCCAATAGAATGTTCACACTGTGGGACAATAAAAGGATATTTTTATTCAACTTTATCAAGTTGGGAGTGCACACACAGAGCCAAGAGTGTGCCAGAACACGCACTGAGCGCTTTTGTGAGATAAACGAACACAAAATGTGACTCAGTCTTTGTAATTGAGCTTTCAGAGGTTTGTGTTGAGTGTACAAGCAAGTGGTGAGGTTTTATACTTGTATGTAAGATTGAACAATAAATCAATAGCAACATATATTGTCACAGACAGATGATCAATATCAATAGATAAGACAGCTGAATATTCAATAGTCAACATATAGAATATTCCCTGAACTCTAATCCAGAACCATATGGCATTCTGGGAGATGTAGGCAGACAAAAAGCTTTGACTGCTCACTGCCAGCTAAATATGGCTGGCAGTGCCATATTTAGCTGGCACTGCCAGCTAAATATGGCACTGCCACCCACCAATTAACTCCCAAAGAGGGAGTTAATTGGTGGGTGACACCAATTAACTCCCTCTTTGGTTACCTGGCAACAACTTGTTCAGTAACTTGTGCAATTTGAAGTTTTGCAGCCGTGCCTCATAACGGCTTCAAAATAAACACTGTGAAGTGAAAACTGTGGATAAAACAGGAAAGGTCATGCCAAAAAACTAATGAATAATTATTGATATTGACAATCATCACTATCGAAGAACATGAAAAGCTTATAAGTTTTGAAGCCATATGGTCCAGCCTCTACGTTGATGCAGAACTCACTGAAAACATAGCATCTCCACTACACCGCCTCTAACCGGTCCTGTCTCTGTCCGCCTCGGCCAGATTCATCTCCATTAGCACAACCAACTAGCCGCACTGAGCACTGCAGAATTGATTTGACTGACAGAACAACACATTTGTTGACTGTCCCATGATTTACATCATTGACAACTCCAAATGACATTTCTGGTTTAACAGTGGACCAGCAGGCATGCCATTGTTGACAGAGAACTGATCAGTCTGGAGGAGATATTGAATTTTAATCAAGAGCAGAGCCAGGAGTTGGGTTAAGTTTATATTTTATATCAGGGGTGCCACTGCCTTTAGAGATAAGGTGGGAAGTTTGGTCATCCAGGAGGGATGGTCAAGTTGTCCTATAAGATTTGTCAAAAGGAGAGCATTACGTAAAATCAACTCTTTTGAGCTGCATAAAATCAAACACATACCTGGACTGCGTTGCTTTCATTCTTTTATGCTAGTCTGAGGAATCCTTGAATCTCCCATGGCAATTAATGGAAATATTGTATGAGTTTATGTTAAGATTATTGTGGTACAAAAAAAGTGTCTTTTGGATTCCTTGTTCATGTGTGTAATTTATACTTCTATTATATTCGAAATAGATAAAATAAATAAATAAACCATTCAGGGGTGCATAAATTATTGCTCTCACAAAGATCTGCCTATTTACCCAAAGCTCCTCCTCGGAGCTGCAGTCTCCAGTGGAGCCTCTGCCTCAGAGCAGCCCTCCACCACGCCTGCTCCCTCTCAGCTCCTCCAGACTAGCGGCAGCAATAATTAGAAAAAAACCTGGTGAAACTGAGCATGTGCTAAGATCGTCATAGAAACTGCTTCCCAAGTGCATTAAAAATGGCTTAATGAAGGAACACGGGGCTAGGCGGTGTCAGAAAGAACAGGAATTTCTTAAAGAGACAAAGGCCCAATTTCAAGGCATTAAATTTCTTTTAAGTTATGTTTGATATTTTACAACATTTTTAATAACTGAAGGTAACATAGTTACTAGACTGTGCTATAGTATGGCATAATGTGCCTGGAAAATACATACTCCTGCCCCCTTAAGGCTCCAGCTTAATCACATAGATGATAAATAAATAAAAGCCGACACTGCACACTTTAATCCATTAATAACTTCCCCAAGACACTCAGACATATGAGGTGCCACTGGACTGTTTAAAGATGTCCACTAAAGAAAATGTGTTTGTCTGTTAACACACAAAACTCCTTCCTGACAAATGAACTCCCAGACACACACAAAGGCCAGTAGGAGGTCGATTAGCAGGTCCTGATGAATGGAAACATGGCTTTAGAGAAGTGCAAGGATTCAGGCACGCCGGTAAAAGCATTAAAAATGCAAAGCAGCCCTTTTAGCTGCTGCCATTGCATGCCTTGCTTTTGAAGATAAATGCTGCACTGAAGTGCTGCTCCTGAATGACTGCGCCTGTCTGAGAAATCACAAGGCTGCTTAATCCCAGAGAACCCCGGCAGGGTGTTCAGCACGTATCTGAGAGTGAACAGCTCCAAACCTGAGCAAAAACACTCCAGCGCTCACCCCACAGACCGAGGTCCAAGATGCTCTTCCTCTCTGTCTTCCTCTCTTTGAAACACAGCCACACAATTTAATATTTCTGCTGAAATATCTTGGGAATGGAAGTGTCATGTTTTGACAGTAAAAACAAAGCAAAAATCAGATTTGAAGTGAAATACACATTATACACACACACACTCCCAAGCTGTCAGATATCAATCTGAAGTGTTTGTCAAGGGAGCAGAGAGGCAGCTCTGTGTTACAGGATCAGAGCATGGTCAGTTCAGATAAGCAGGATCCAGTGAGCAGCAGAGAGGCTTCTGTTCCTGCTCATAGCTCACCCTTGAGACATGGGCCGTCCTCCATTAATCTGACAGTCACTGAACACATCACTTTCATGTCTGAACGCTTCGCCTGGTGTGGGGGTGTGAAGATTAACCTATTCATTCACATTTGTGAAAGTGAGTGCCTTGGTAGAGCAACAGTGTTTCTGAATGAAATCTAGACGTATCGCTCTGTTCACATCAAATCTGAAAGTTTGGGAACGGAGAAAAATGAGACTGCAGGCATCCACCTGAGCCGCAGCAGACCCAACAACATTCAGAAATTAAGTTTATGTGTGACAACAGGAATGGGCATTTATCGTGTCATTTATCATAAAAAATTTCTTCTCATTGATTACCTTGTTTATAATATTTAAAAAACTGATTGAAATTCTAATTTTACCTGTTTCTCCACTGTTTATTCCACAAGAGCATCAATAAATATCTGTAAATTTTAATTGAATAAATTGAGTTACTATGAGCAGTTAAATTACATAAATCACTGCAGTAAAAATGCCTGTTTGAAATGGGAATATTTTTCCAGAACAGTTTTAGGGTCTGTGGCACCATGAATGCTGCAATGCAGTCGCAGCCACACAAAGACCTAAAAAAGACATAATACACATTTTTATCATTATCACAATAGTATCCCGGTCAAGTCCATATCACACAGCTTATATAGCAATATTTAGAAAATTCTATTTAAGGTATATTACCATACAATTTCTCCATTACTGTGGACTCCTCTGGATAAAACCTTCCTGTACATTTTGTATTGTATTTATACACCTGCCACTTCTTCGGGCTGTTCATTAATGTTTGAAAACAATTTTACATTTTCACATGAAAGCAGCATCATTACATGTTAGTAGGAGTTTATTAAGAATTTATGTTCGATAAGCTTTCTAGAATGTCAGGAGCAATCAGAACGACTCAGATTTGTATACTGGATTGTAAACATCTCAACTAATGGTTAATAAAAAAGTAAGACTGTATTTTTATTTGATTCTAAATAAACAATAGATGCTGATTCCGGTAACCAGACGTGATCTCAGACTGCCGGCACTTCAGAGCAGAGCTGCTGTTGGGTTCATCTGTTTTTATTCCTGCTGTGGGGAGTACTATTATTCTCAGTAACGACTCCTAGTGTTTGGGAAGATAACTGGAATGTAGGATGATTGAATTTAAATTAATTTTTGTGAAGTGCCTTGAGAAAAGTTTAATTAAGAACTGGTGCTGTTGCATAAATAAAACTGAACTGAATTGATTGTGGCAAAATCAAGGTATTTTGGGCGTCATCGGGTCATCCGTTTTTACTGCTTTGATCTACATGATGTTGAATCAACACATAGAATTATGAAGGGGAACTGAACGGGATCCAGTGCCTGTTCATTGGTCTTTACTGTGTGTATGTGCTGCCTTACAAAGGTTCATTTCAATAAAAACATATCAAGACATAACAATACAAGCAAGTGAATCATATGAAAATTTAATATTAGTTTAAAAACACAGAAAATTCAAGTAGTATAAACAAAAAAATTAAGAAAATGCATTTCTTTCATATATATATATATATATATATATATATTTTTTTTTTTTTTTTTTCTTTTTTTTTTTTAAATGTGCCTCTCTGTCCAATAAGAAATTGAAAGTTCTGGGTCTAGTTAAAGCCCAGATCCTTGTCCTTCTGAGATGTGGTGGGGTAACTTCAAACATCCAGAACACCTCTCATACATCTCACAAGTAAAAGTGAGAAAACAGGCAAAGATCCAGCAGAACAGTAGCAGACTGAATGAGTTTACACTCAAGGCTGGCTGTGAGGGCTGGACGTCACAACTCCTGCATCAGATAGAGCCAGTTATCTTTTGGTTCACCAGTAAACAATGGTCATTTTGAAAACTAAGAGTATTTCAATCTCTTTTTTCCGAGAAGTAAATAAAAACAAGATAAGACATTAATAGTGTCAATAAAAAAGCAAATATGTACGAAC
Source organism: Poeciliopsis paucimaculata (assembly GCA_903067055.1). Taxonomy (NCBI): domain Eukaryota; kingdom Metazoa; phylum Chordata; class Actinopteri; order Cyprinodontiformes; family Poeciliidae; genus Poeciliopsis; species Poeciliopsis paucimaculata. Next base: position 35,636 of record CAEGAD010004413.1, read on the forward strand.
TTCAGATATATGGATAGTGATACAAAGGTAGCAGCAGCTCAATACTAAAGAGATTTTACTCAAACCGACCAGCTGTAGAGCTAACCTGCTGATAGAAATCTGAGCCGCAGTGTGTAGCTGCAGTGTGTAGCTGCAGTGTGTAGCTGTATTTATGCTTTTCAAAGGCAGAACTGCATGTTACTGTACGACTGAACCGTGAGTCCATAGTTCTGTGTGCAGTTTCAGCTGACAACCGAGAGAGAGACCAGCAGAGTCAAAGCGACACACAGCATCTCCCTCCCCTCAGAGCTGTCTCTTTAAACTAATGCCACTTCAAAGTACATCCAAATTAAATACATCAGGATGTGTTTTTTTCCATCTTTGAACCTTAAGAAGAAAATGAGCAATCAGCATGAGAACACAAGTTACCTACTTGCAATCACTTAGCCCTTACATCCCATTTTAAGGAACCAATAGAGGAAAAGGAGGCGGAAGAGGAAGAAGAGGAAGAAGAGAAGGAAAAGGAGGAAGAAGAGGAAGAGGAGGAAGAGGAAGAAGACGAGAGTTCACCAGTACTCACTGTGCCTCTCACTTGCTGCTTCTTGGGCTCTGGAGACATCTCCTGAGGGATGAACTTGATGGGTCCTTTGATCTGCCTTCTAGACCTCTTGGTTCCGTCAGGTAGCGTCTCCATGGCGATGTCAGCTTCATCACTGCTGGCCTGGTCACACTCGGAGCATTGCCTGAGGAAAGCAGAGAGCTGTCACTGGTCTTGTATTAAACTTACTGTTAGTGATCCAAATATTAGATATTTTATTGAACGCAGGTTTTTACCGGCTGATTCCAGATTCAAGTCTGACCTAAAAAATTTTAATTTTCTACAAATGTAGGTTCTAGATTGGGTTGAACGATTCATCAGATTAATCATGCTGAATTGGTTATGGAAATAATCATCAACTATTTGAGTAATTGATTAATCATTAGCATTAACTCTGAGCAGATATTAAGCCAGAACTGTACAAAACATATATGTATTTTGCACTCAAAAATTTTTTTAATCTGTTCTACTGCTCAATTGGCAGTTTTAGCTTCACCTGGTTTAAATTATGTCAAAAAACGCCTAATAAGTGCCTTCTGTTATCCAATTATTAATCTGTTAATGCAAGAAATAATCCCAGATCGGCCCTATACAGTATTAATGTTAGTTCAGCAGAAAAGGCTGAGATTTCACATTCTGACGTTAGAATTATTTTTTTAGCTGTAGATGCATCCTTTGCCATAAATGATCAAGGGCTTTTTAGGCAATAAAAAGCCCTTGATCTGAAGTATTTGTTTATCTGAAGTATTTGTTTATTTGAATTTTGAATCAATTTCTAATATTGTACAAAAAGCTTTTGCTGCAGTTCTATTTTAAATTGAAACAATTCATTCTGTCCGTCCATACTAACAAACACTTTAGTTTCTTTTAAAATGTTTTAAAAGCCTGCCAGATTGAACTTGGAAAATCAAATTCATGACTGAACTAGCCTTGATCTGACTGTGAATTTTTGTTTTTAACTCACTGATACAAAAATGATGAAGCCATAAACATCTGACACTCCAGTTCTACATCATGAATCAGCTGAGAAGCTGAAATATGAGACCAGTGTCATTACAAAAACAGGAGGACGTCATGTACAATTAACCAGCTGCTTCTCCTCGTTTCTTTCATTTATAACATGTAAAAAAGACACAGTTCTAGTTGCTCTCTAATGACCACAGTTCATTAGAGTTGCTAAATGTGGAGAGGCAGAAGCATTAAATCTCTTCTTCAGATAAAAAGCTGTAGACTGTGGGGGGGAAGGGAGACGGTGACATTTCTACCATCTCTGCATCTGCTATCTGATAAAACAGCTTCCACAGACGGAACAAAAATGTCACCAATAATACAACTAAAATGCTCTCCAGATCCAACTGTTAGTTGCTCCTTTAGGAGGAGGTGAATCAAAAAGAAGAGCCTGCTGATTATATTCACAGGATGAAGGAGTTGCATCATAAATGCTGCCTACACCACTTTGTGCTGTTCTCTCATCTGAGGGACAGTTACAACCAGATTTCTAATGGGGAGTTACTTTTTGAAAATGTATTTAACAATGAAAATTAATGTAACAAACATCAGAATCCATATTATTATTAACAAAGGCATCCTGCGTCACTTGTTTTGTCAGCATGAACAGAAATGATGTCATTTCTGAGTTTCCCACATAAATAAAGTGCAGGAAACAAAGAATTCTGTCCTGCAGGGTCTGGATGAGTCTCACCAGTAGCTGTTCTTTGTCTTCTTGGGCATCCGGGTGAGTGGAGGCTCCAGGCAGCCTAGGTGGTAGTAGAGTTTGCAAGTGTCGCACAGCACCAGCAGATGTTGGTCCTGGTTCTTCTTACAGATCCCGCAGCTGCAGAAATGATTCAGATAAGCCACAGACTGGAACAGCTGGCACAATTATGTTTCCTGTTCACAATACACTGACCTTTAAGTTCTGCTTAAAAAGAGCCTGCTGATTACCGTATATAAAAAGGAATTTATAAAGTTGTGTGAAAAAGTAAAGCAAACTCTAGAATTTTAATGTTTAGTGGAAACTATTGATAATGTCTTACGGGTTTAAAAACAGTCCTAAACTCAAAAAAATTATTTATATTTACATGAATTTCTTTTGATATGCCCATTTCATTAAGTGTTAACTATACCAGTTCTGTAGTCTTTACTGTCACATGTATTCAGAAATTATTTAAGTTAATAGAGAATAGGCTAAATATAATTTGCGAGGTTTAAAAAGAGAAGAGCCAGATAAAGTCTAGATGTGTTTCAGTTATTGGTGTGAAATTGTGGAATGAACTGTATGATGAATTTAAGTTATGTCCTTTCTTGGTGAATTGTAAAAGAGCTTTAAAATGTATAATGATAAAATCTTACGCTATTATTTAGATTTATATGTATATTGCGAAAATATCCTGGTAGGTTATAGGGTATAAAAAACAGTGTAGGCAAGAATAAGCTTTGCTTCAGCCTATTCCTTTTTTGGTAAACTGTGGGTAATTTATTGTTTTTTTTTTTTTCTTTGTTGTTTCTTGTGATGTGGACAATTTACCAAAATAAAATGAAATGAATGAATGAATGAAAAACATCAAGATGAGCTGAGCTGATATAATTTTATTAATCTGATTAACAGGCTAAGGGGACATGATCTTTATCTATGTAGATAAAAATATGTATGCAGCACTGGGAGATTTATATATATATATATATATATATATATATATATATATTTTTTTTTTTACTCCTAGATACTCAAAGTACGCAAACAAAAATTATTTAAGAGCTGAAAAGTTGGAAGTTTGCATGACATGTCCCCTTTAAAAGCATAAAACAGCTGCATCTCTGCCATAGCAGCATGGGATATGCATTGCAAACTGGCTAGGAATATAAATGTTATAGTGTTCAGTATTAGTTTACATTTAACATTTGTCTCCATTCACATAAACATTAAAAGAAAGAAGAAGAATGAAAAGGTGTCCATGACTGTCCTCTGGACATTTGTTCAGTCAGTATTCTTCCTCATGATTGTGTCCAACTGACCCAGAATGAAACACTCGGGGTCAGGGAAGTTTGACAGGTATTTTGAGTCAACTAGCTTATTAAGAGTTTGAAACCACTAGCTTCCATTAACAACCTTTTTCATAGTATTTACATTTTCTGAGATATGCTAGTATGTCTGTGTTCACATGTTTCTCCCTTGAACAACCAGAAGCAAACTGTTCTTAACCTGTAAAGAATTGCTGGAAGGCTGGACGACTTCCCTGGAGCTCCACCTTCCTTCTTGCTGGGCTTCCTCTCCTTTGGAGCTTTCAGAATTGCTGGAGTGTTCAGTTTCTACAGAAACAAAAAAAAAAAAATCGAAGTCAGAATATAGAATATTATTTTTTTTATAATCAGACAGAGAGATCCGTCCCTCTGAATCAGTTGGTGTAGAACCAGATGTGCTCCAAAGATCACAGAATGCTACCAGGTTCATACTTCACATTAGTGCAGTAAGGATAAAGCAAACAGAATGTCACACTGGAGTGTCAATTCTATTGAAACACAGTGTGAATATATGAAATGTAAATTTATATGAATCTTGACTCCTTTTACATCATTAAAACCTTGTGTAAGAAGCCCATCCACTTTCAAACCAGGTGGAATGATAAGCTGTTAAAACAAACATGCAGGCCATGGCGACTTCATGTCGACACAAACAAGCTCTCTTAGAGGTCAGCATGAATAGAAAAGCAACATTATAAATGAAGTCATTTTAATGAGCTTTATTGATCTGTCAGTTGAAGTAAGGATGGAGATCTGATGCCTCCTGCTTAAATCATGGGAAGGTCTTTCCTCCTACATGAATGGAACTCATGTCTTATCAGGACTTACTTCCATTTCAGCTATAATAATAGTAAAATGTTTATTTTGAGATGTTCAGGTGTTCTATGAAACCTCTGTGGGTTCAAGTGAGGTGTAACTGACAAGTTGTGGTTTGACAGTGCGTCAGGAAAGTATTTACAAGTATTTTATATATATAAATACCACATTATTAAATTACTTTGTATGTAGAATTTTGAGGAACAAGATAAATTTAACGCAATTTGTAATAAGACTGTAATACAAGATAAAATGTTGTGAATAATTTCTGGATGAACTGTAGTTTGGCACCTAGAAAAATTGTTTGCTCATGTAAGACAAAAAAGAGACATAAGGTAAAAACTACTTATTAAATCCATTAAATTAATATTTGTAAAAAATACAAATATTATTATGTATACAAATATTTGTTCATATCCAAGCAACAAATCTCATCAAAAAGCAATGCAAATCTGCTCTGTTTCCAAAGGAACCAAT
>CAEGAD010004425.1:0-14344 GCA_903067055.1 Poeciliopsis paucimaculata
CTGGAGTGGCCTCAAGAGGAGGAGAGGAGGCCGGAGTTCTGGAGGAGTCTCCGCTGCGCTCTGAGAGGAGACAATGAGCAGAACCAACAGATAAAAAACTAACAAGAGAAAGAGAAGAACTTATATCTGTCAGAGACAGTCGGCAATGTACCTAATAAAGACCCAGATGGGTTGCTGCATGTTGGACTGTACTAATTTCATGGAAATTGTAAAAAAAAATCCATGCATGACATATTAGATTTTTGCGTAAGAGTTTAGTTTATCTGTTTTCTCTTGCTTGTGTATTGGACTAAAGATATAAATCCCCAAAGTCAAGATTTATATGTGGCCAAAATGGATCAAAACACTGAATCTGACAATAAGTTGAAGAAATAACACGGAGATTAACTTCTAAATATTTGAAACGTGAAGATATGAATAATTTGATCCTCTGCTGCTGATTGGATCTTAAGATGTTTTTATCATAGAGACCAAATAATGACAGAATATCAGCTGGTAGAGAATAAATCATTTTATAGGAAGTGAAATTGACATCAAAGCAGTGAATGTTTGAAATGTTTTTCAGAAGTAAAACAAAGTTTAACAATCATAGAAACTGAAGAAACATTGAATAAAATGGTGCAAAATAAAACAATAAAAAACAACATACAATAAAAAGCAGTAAAATCAAATAAATAAAACAAACTGAAAGTATAAAGAAACATGAAGTCAATAATAAGTGACTGTTGTCCTGCACATTAAACAGCCTCTCTGTTTGGAGCAACTCTGTGTTGAGTGAAGATGACAAAACAATAAAAAACCAGTTCAAAGTACAGAAAACTGATGAGTCATAATTCCTCTCTTTACTAATGTCCTGTTGGAAACCATACCAAATATTGATACTGGAGACATGAATGATTGTTGGATGTTACTGCTGGATCATCTGGACCCATTACTAAGGCAGGCTCTGGGTTTAGCTATACATAATTACCCTTCATCAGATTGAATGTTTTACATACTAACTGAACGTTGTTTCCTCTGGAATTGGAAAAAAACATTATTAGGGACACACTGATTGCAGTTTTCTGGCTTACTGTCAACCACAAATCTTTATAAAAAACAAAACAAAAAAAAGCCTAACCTTTTGATTCCAAGTTTGGTCAATATCGATGAAAAGTCACTGGTGACTCTTTCACACATGATTGGTAAGAATTGGCCCTCTGTCATGGCAGAGCAAAAGAGGACCTTTGCAGAGTTAGATAAGATCACCTTCACATGTAAGTATCGACCGATCACTAATCTCCCAATAATAGATCGGGGCCAGTTTATCAGTGCACCCGATAAACGGATTAGCTTCTGCTCTCTGACCCAACCACAAGCTTTATTAACAGCTTTATCAATTATTTTAAACCCAAATAAAACTGTTAACTGTCAAACAATACAAAGCGTGGCCTGATGGTTTTAAATAAGAGATTATGGGAGTATGTTATAGATTGTCTAAGATAGGGGACAATCTATTCCATGTTAAGATGAGCCAAGATTGAAATGTACCCTTTGGCCAATGCTCTGCTTTGACATATAAATAAATGTGGCTTTGAGATCTGTCCATCAGTTGTTATAAGAAATCCTTTCTGCCTCTTTTAGCATCCAAACAACTTCTAGTGCTGACATATTGTTTGTGTCTCTGCTGCAATTTATTGATCCAGAAACTCAAAATGCTGCCAAACAAAAAGATTTAAGTGCAGTTGGGGCAACTTCTTTACAGCTTCATTAGGCGATGCTATAAAGGTTTCAACTGGCCACCGTTCACCTCGACAAGAAATATTGTGAGGTTTAATCTGAGATCTCTTACAACAAAACCTTTCTACATCACTATTAATGGGGCATACTCCTACTCAGGACTGAACATCAACCTGGTAAGGTAATCATTATCCGATACTTCCAGCCTAATTCTTTCCAGCAGCTGCTCTTCTCCTCTTTTCCTTAGATTGCTCACAAACATTTTAAATATTGTGAACAAAGACCAGGCAAACTCAATGACCCTGTTTTTAAACCCTGGAAACCCGTAGTCATACCCTCCGGTGTGCAGCCCAATAACGTGGCCATGTTCATCAACAACTGGAGAACCAGATGTTCCATCATACATGGAACAATGGTAGGTTATGACCTGCTTTTCTCTTATCCCATTTTTCATTATGTTACCAATGCCTTGATTCGTGATAATTTGTTCGACTGACTTCTGGGTTAAAATCAAGTCATTGTATTGAACTAAATGATCATTTACAGTTTTCTCCCTGTTTTCTGCCTCCACAATAATTGTGCATCTGGTGGTTTTCTCTCTCCCTGCAGGGAACCCAATAAGCCCGACTCTACCGCTCTTCAGCATTGGACCGAGTCTCTTAAGGAGTCCTGGTGGAAAATTTATGTTCTCTGCTGTTGGGTCTTCAGGTATCAGCTTTAAAAAGGCGTAATCCAGATCTTCATCAATATCAAGAAATATTTTATCCACAGTGTACGACGGATTCACAGTTTCTAGTTCAAAAGCAACAGAAACTTTTATGCCATCCAGCAACTTTCTTCCAACCATACAACCTCTGAACAGATGTGCATTTGTCAAGATGACTCTGCCAAAACACACAAAGCCTGTTCCCTGGAAAACACCATGCACATCAATTTTGCAAACAGATACCCCTATTGTTTTCAGCAGATTTAGAAACTCTTCGTCACTCAGGTTCGGTGCTTCCAGTTTACAATCACCTAGAAGTTCAGAGATATCGATTGCTTCATACTGGCAGCCTGGTGGCTCATCTGCCTTCAGTTCAACTCTTCCCCTCTCACTCTCTACATCATTGTTTTCTTGTTTATTTGTTGGAGAATGTGCTTTATATATGGTTGAAAAATACATGTTAACCCTATTTCTGGATGGAGAAATGGACTCTGGACTTTTTTCAGACCGCTGTGCATTCAGGACCTTCTCTTTTGTCATCCTCTCCTTCTTAACACCGGGGTTCACTGGATGTGGTCGAGGGTTGTCCAGCTGAAAATCACAGTGAGAGAGCTCATTTTATGATTTCCAGGCGACATGTTAAATCTTCCTTTCCTTCCCTTTCTACTCACCGGACACCTGCTGCCATTGGTGTCGCTGGTTCCCAGAGGAATCTTTGTTTGACTCTGCAACACACTGCAGGTCTTAGATTCATTTTAAAACACTTGAGCCTCACTCCGTCTGTTGTGTCTATGAACTTCTATTTTTTAAGTGAAAAAAATCATGCAAATTTTATATTTGAAATTAAATGTGTGAGTTTGTGTTACAGTGGTAAGTGGTGTTAACTATTCATTTTGTCATTTATCCAAGAACTCAGTAAACGAGGGTTTTTTAAGTTAGAACCTATAAAAAAAAAACTCAAAAAAGAAAACAACAGAAATAGAAACTTGTATCCAAGTCAGTCACTTTATACTGCTACATGTTACGGATGCAGGAATTACATTAAATAATCAGTCATTTGAGTCTAAAATGTAAAATACTTGCTGTAATATTTTGCCATCGTTTATGGTGGATTTAAGTGACTAAGGAAATGCGTCATACATTTCCACCAAGATGGAGGCGCAGCACTGTTTGAAACCTGGCAACGTTGTCACTACATTTAGAGATTTTCTATTCTGGCGTCTTCCTTTCAGAAAAGTGACAGACAACAAATCAAATAACCTTTTTCTGTTTGTGTTTTCTGTGTTATTGGAGATTTTGGCGACACCTGAAAGTACCAAGTGCTCAGCAGTAACTGTCCTGACTATATTTCCCAGGGTGCTTAGCGGCATGTTTTTGTGAGTGAAGTTGGCCACCCCACCTTCTTCAAATCAGACAAAATGGGTGTCCATCAACTCGACTGTTTGTGCTGTCTAGAGGTCATCAAAGGTCAATGAATATCAGTTCTTGTATAAACAGCTTATGCTAGTTTGTGAACTGATTTGAAGTCATGAAAATAAGTGTTGATGATGATGGAAACAGCTGACTAAATAGCTAGCACATGTTTTGCTCTAGTCCTACTTCTTGTATTTCAACAGTACAGTTTGTCTAATAGCGCCCTCTGGTGATCAGAAACTAAAACACAGGGTGTGTTTTGGGAGGAGTTGTAGCAAATAAGAGCTGGTTCCAAGAGAATTTCATCAACATTAAAAGTAAATTATTCATGTTCATAGGTCAGCACTTAACAATTTCAAATGAAATTCACAGCATGAACTGATGTTCATTGACCTTTGATGACCTCTAGAAACATTTTTCTTAATATCTTTAGAATGATAGCAACACAAACAAAAAATGTTTGCTGCACAAACCAGCACAAACGTTTGACACCAATTTAGTTTGATTTCATAGAAGTGGGGGGTGAGGGTCTGGTTGACCTTTTGACTTTTAACGTTTCATTAATATCTTCAAAGCCAAAGCAGCACAAATGAAAACTTTTGCTGAACAATCCAGCACAAACGTAGCATAAACGTTTGGCACCAGTTTTGTGTGATTTGAAGAAGGTGAGGGGGCCAACTTCACTCAGGTTCCTGAGTCAGGTTTCTGAGACGGATCTTTGATTTTCCTCTTGTCTGTTATTAAGGCAAATAATAATTTAATGTATCTGTATGTTTGCAAAACAATGTTTGGACAACTTGTCTCATTAAATTGACGAACTTTAATCTCTGAGTTTAATCAAAAACAAAAATTTTCTAGTCAACTTCCATTTTCAGATGGTTTTTAGAGTGTGGGGTTAAAGTTCAATATGATAATTATAAATGATGATTTTAACAAACTGACAATGTAAGTTTGTCTTCTAAACAGTGACGTGTTTACAGTAGAGGTGGGAGAGCCGGCTCTTGGCTCACTAAAATATTTTTTTCTGATTTTGTTGCATAAATTACTAATGAAAATCATCCAGTTTGAGATTTTTCTCTCTCTCTCCTGGTGTGTTTGTAGCTCCTCCCACTCGGTGCAGACACAAGCAGCTCTCTCCCCACTTATGTCTTACCACACATTAAGATACCACGTCTTAGCATCTTCACACATCTTCATGTGTGGTAAGACGTCTCTGAAGTGTAATTCAGACAACTATTATTTAATGTTTCTTTGATTTGAATAATAAGTCAAACGGAATCACATCATTTTTGTTATTTATCAAAAATACGGTGTATTTAAATGTATGTACTGTCCTGAAGCTTCTGTGAGCTCTTTCTTCTTCTGCTTAAGAAAACATGGGTTAAAGCAGATCGACAGTGTATTTATTGGACTAGTTCTCTAGACTTTTCTTGATCTTTAAGAAACGTCTAAGCACATGAAGATGTGCTAAGACATCTTACCACACATGAAGATGTGCTAAGACATCTTACCACACATGAGGATGTGTGGTAAGATGTCTTACCACACATCCTCATGCAGTTATCTCAAAAAAAAAAAGAAAAAAAAAAGAAAAGAGGAGCCGTCGCCCACCATGAGCTTTAAAGAGCCAAAACATTGGTCACTAGTTTTTGGTTCTTAAATGAACTTGGAATGGTTTGTGTCGGTCTTCAGATCTAAATAAATATAAAATATTGTTGATTATTTTATTTTTCTAAGGAAACAAGCTCTCCAAACCAACTGGACAGCAGCAGAACCGTTCAGCACTTTCCAACATCTGCTAAGAGCCTATAAACAGTAATTTAGTTCTTGAACGCGCCCCGACCACAGGAATGAAAAATATGTCCTAAAGACAATATCCGGATGTTACAGCAGAACCTGATATGGACTCTGACTCCGGCTCTGTCCTGAAGGAGTCGATGTGAAAGATTATTTCTGACCATGAATGTCTCAACAATCAAACAACAGGAAATTGATTTTATCTCATCTGATATTATAATAAAACCATTTGGTAATATTATCGCCATGGCAAGACTTTCTAATAACGTGCAGCCCTAATATAAATAATGTAAAATGCTTTGTGTTGTTTGGGAAAGTGCTTTATAAACACAGAGTGGTGGTTGGAAGTCCATGAAGGTGGATGATTTAACTTTTAAAGGGAAAAGAAATTAAATATTATGTGAGGAAATAAATGCCTAGCTATTTTTCCTGGAGAAAATAAATTGTGAGTGTGAAGCACTGATGTAGTGGTGGCAAACAAAAACATAGAAATTGAAAAAAATTACATAAAATCACAGACGAAAACATTAATGGAACAAATAAACAACAAATCTATTAATATTTCATTGGTCAGAGGGAGATTTATCCCGGCATGAAGCTAATAAATTGTAATTAGGGTTTTTATGAGCAAGCGCAGTAGAACAGGTTCTTATTTACAGCTGCTGATCTAAATGGAGGCAGAAAGATCTTCAGCATCTTCTGAACCTGCAGCTCACCTGGATGCTTCGTCTTTTCTTAGGTGGACTGGAGACTTCATCTGGACTGACCTGATGACCAGAACAAGATATAAAAAATAATAACCAACATGTGCAGCTGCTCATTAATCCTATGCAAAATGCAGACATTTATATTACAAATGCTAAGAAATGATGACTGAACAACCAAACTCACATTTTCTTTGTCACAATCGCTCTTGTTGTCCGTTTTGTTTTTTGTTCGCTTTCTTTTGGCCGATGTCTTCATCTGTCAAAAGTAAAACTAGACTTCAAGAACTGAAATATAAGTAACTTCAGTAAAAGTTTTAGTGGACAGGGACTCACCATGTTCTCCTTGTGAGCAAACAGCTCTTGTGGTTTTAAATCCTGCAGCTATGAAGTTGAGATGCTTTACAACTAGAACAGTAAAGATCAACATTCAGTGTTTTATCAGATCCGTGTTAAGCTAACACTCCTTTTTTATTCTAGGCCTGTTCTCAACTGTGCAAGCAGCATTAGCCAAATCAGAAGAGCATCAGGGTAAGATTTGCACTCGTGCATTTTTACAATGCGGCATATAATGATTGAAAAACATTGTATAAACTATCAGGACCATTGATCTCCTCTGTCCCTCGAGTTCAGGTCTCCTGCAGGTTCTAGACTTTCTCCTCACTAAACATGTTGCTTACTGCTCCAAATGTTGCTCAGTATAGCAAGAAAGTTGTTGAGTTGGAAACAGTGGGGTCACTAATGTTAATTGTAAACATGCAGACATAACTTGGTCAAATCGTTCTCACTGGAGAACAAAAGAGGACACTGGTTGATTCTTAGACCTTTGCTAAGCCAGATAAGATCAGCTTCACATGTAGAAATCGACCGATCACCGATCTCCCAAAATGAAGGAAATCGGCACCAATAAATCAGCTGGCTGATAAATCGGTGCACCGCTAGACTGCAACAAATAATGCGACGCTGATGTCACATATGTGACCATTGTCACTGTTTTTCGATGCAGTGGAGGAAAGATGGCTGCTATGGAGAAGTTCTGGGGTTTTTTTGTTTGTTTTTACAAGCCCCTCTGCTCCAACATGCAAAGGAGAAAGAGTGCCTGGAAGTTAGTTGTTTTAACCAGTTATCTCTCCTAATCCCCTTGTGTTTTAACTTTACATTTTAACATGCGATTTAAAAGTAGCTCAACTTGTTTATCTGTCCACACAAACCGACCGTGGGACACCATTTTTATTTCCTAACAGGAAGTAGTGGTTAGGCTGCTACCCCTGCAACCCAAACGCATGAGATGGAAGAAGATGGATGGAGGATGGATGGATGATGGATGGATGGATGATGGATGATTGATGGATGGATGGATGGATGATGGATGGATGGATGATGGATGATTGATGGATGGATGGATGGATGATGGATGATTGATGGATGGATGATGGATGATGGATGGATGATGGATGGATGGATGATGGATGATTGATGGATGGATGGATGATGGATGGATGGATGGATGGATGATGGATGGATGGAAGGATGGATGGATGGATGGATGGATGATGGATGGATGGATGATGGATGGATGGATGGATGGATGGATGGATGGATGGATGGATGATTGATGGATGGATGGATGGATGGATGATGGATGGATGGATGATGGATGATTGATGGATGGATGGATGGATGGACAGAACTTGAATTTTGTTGTTTTTGGGACACATTTGCTGCTGATGTAAGGCAAACATAACCAGGATTTCCCATAATCTTTGACATTAAACTTGACTTTATTTCACCTTTTTCAAAATTTCACACAGGTGAATGTTAAAGACATTAAATCAGTTGCAAATATGCAACAAATGTTATAATATTCAGAAACATTAAAGAACTTCTTAGCTCTTCCTGTTAAAAGCAGGAAACTTTAAAACACTTTCCAGTGATTTCACCAAACTAATTATGCACAATATGAGTTTATCTTCCATCTCTTATACAGACATTTAGCTCGTAGCTGTAATAAACATGTTGCACTTGCTGGGACTGTTCTGCAGAGTTGCATCATGCACTAAAAAGTCTAGAAATGAAGTAAAAACCAGACAAACCTTAAAGTTGTAGTTGAAGAGAAAAGATCACCGGATGTCTTTAAATGAGAGAAACGGAGGATAAAATAGTTTAAATGCCTTTAGTTGTGCAGCAGAACCGCGGCGCGTTTCGCTCCTCTCTCTCTCTCTCTCTCTCTCTCTCTCTTCCTGTTCCTCTTCTGAAGGTCTAGAAAAGAGCGCGAAATGTGCTACATTCAGGGGCAGCTGGGAATTAACAGTTTCGCCCTTCAGCCACAAGAAAATGAGGGTTAAACATCGCAGCTCTGAATTCCTGCATTTCATTTTTCTTTTTAAAATTTCACCAGCAAGAAAACATCAGTGTGTTCATAAAACGCAGCTTTAAATCTTAAGAACTGTATGATCTTTTTATATTTCAACCCTTTAAACGTTTATTATTATTATTACTTCCAACAAAAAGCAAAAGGTTTTTATTCAGTGTTTATTCCGTTTTTAAAACGTAACTGTTAATAAATAATAAATGATGTTTTTTTAAATAGAATATCAAATAACTTTAAAAACTATTATCTTCTGATTGCAGCAGTTTTCTCTCACCTGCAGTTTCACTCTTTCCTTGCAGTGTGCAGCTTTGTCCACTTGATGGCGCTGTTGAGTCAAACATCTGACTTGATAAAATCTCAACTGTTTCCTAAGATTCTGATATTTTTCTGTTGTTCTGCTGGATTTGAAAAACTGGAGGGTATTATTACACTTATCTGGACATTTTATATGAAATTTAGATCATATAAAAGAAAAAAGAATCTTAACTTCTCGTACCAATAAGTCAGATCAGCTGTATTATATGTTGTTTTCTGGTGTCATTGAGAGGAAAGTCACCTGCTGCACCTGTTACCTTCTGTAATGCAAAACCTGAACATACATGAAGCTTTCAGCACCTGTTCCTTCTAGTTAGCATGTTTATCTTGGTTCTGTTTGGTAAGAAATTTCAGAATCAACAACTAAAATGTAACAATTTAGCAATAAAAGGAGCAAATCTGTTACCTAAAGCTGAACTTCAGACAATATGGACATCAAGTCTTTTCAAACTTTTCCAGTGCCACTTTGGAGCTAAAACAATAGAAATGATCTAAATAATAGTTTAAATTCACTATTATATATTTTATTATTTATTGCTGTTGTCAATAACATCTTGTTGTGATTTTCTGCATTCTGAAGCAGGAACGATGTAAATTAAAATACAAAATTTACTAATTGAAGCTAAAATGAAATCAGATATTTTGCAGTTCTTTTTTAGAAAATATATTAAAAAATAATCAACGTGTCGCCTTAAAAAATCTATATGAATACCTTCAATATCCCAGTTATATTTCTACAAAAGGTCCTCTGTGAAATATTAAATGATACAGTAAGTTAGTAATTACTGACTGCATGACTCTGATTCTGGGTTTTCACTTTCACTTGAACTGCAGCAGCTCCAGAAACAGTTAAAATGATTTGGGGAAAACTCAGCACAGACCAGCTGCAGTACTCAGATCCTCCACCAGAGGGCAGAATGACTTAGACTCAGCAGTGAAGAAGGGTCAGAAATAATCTGACCTGTTCTGAGACAACACTGGATTATATGATATGAGATATTTATGAGACTATTTAACGACTGTTTGTCTAAAGATGTTCTGGTTCTGGACCACTAAAAGTCCAAAGAAAACCTCTGGAAGATCTTCAGAAAACCTGGAACAATGAATTGTTGCTGTGCAAATTAAATAATCTAGTATTTATTTTAAGAAGTGGAAGTCATTATGTTATTTATTTTGCAGTAATACATGACAGAAACATCAGCAATGAAACATTACAGAAACCAAGACATTCGTTTAAAGTACAGCGTGTGAAACCTGATTATTAACTAAAAACAGCTGAAGGTATAGTCAAAGCAATTCAATAGAAACATTATTACCATGATGTAGGCAAATGACATGCAGTACAATTTAATAATCATTATTACAGAAGGCACTCAGAGTCACTTAATCATACCTTAACTTTTAAGAAAAGTTTCCTATGTAAGGAGTTTCATCTGATTGTTTCCTATTTCACACAACAGGAAGTAACTTTATAATCACACATTAATCTGGATCCTATCTCTGGGTTATTATTAAACTGAACCAAAACATTTATTTAAATGGATCAGAATAGTCAGAGCAAAGAAAATATTTGTAAAGTTGTATGTTTTAGTTCTTTTCCTGGTTTTACTCACCTGGATCAAATGATGGCTCATTAGAAAGCTTAAGAAGAACATGGACAGGCTGTTGTCACCATCATGGAGAGAACTAAAACATGCACGATGCTGGCCCTCGAGGACCACTGCTCTATAGATTTTGTTTTTCTTGGAAACACAAATGATAGCCCTTAGTGATCACTGATCATTTTACCCTCTTTGCTCAGGCCTATGCCACCACTTCCAAATCAGCTAAAACAGAAACAGACAAGATCTTTAATGATTACGCCATGAGATTTGGTTTTCCCGTCAGTATTCACCATGACCAGGGTGGTGAGTTCGAGAATCAACTGTTCACACAACTGAAAAAATACTGTGGAGTTGCTGGATCCAGAACCACTACCTACCACCCGCAAGGGAATGGACAAGTCGAAAGATTCAACCAGACATTATTCCAGATGCTCAGGACAGAGAAGAAATGATCACAAGATGAAATCAGTCCGCTTTCACTTCCTCTTGTATTGAGTGTAGAGATGCAGAACACAGAAGTCTCTTTTTATACAATTCTTAACCTTTCCAACTGCAAGTCCTTTATACTATATTTTTTAGACAAAATCGATTATTTCGCATTCCAGTTATTTAACAATATTTAAACATTTCACTGAATTTATTAAGTAATGTTTTTTATGGTACAGTCAGAACTAAATGAATAATTAAAAAATAGAAGTATTTCCAAACAAAATGATGAAAACAGTACATTGCTTGTACTACTTCACAAAAATTACAAGTTATTATTCCAGTTTAAACGGAACATGAGGCCGACTGCCGTTAGCAACAGAGCTAAGATAGTTAGCCAAAGACTCTTCACTTTAAATCAATATAAACTAAATACATAGAAATTCGCATTCATCCACATGTCGTTCTCCTGAGAGTTAGATCCCATTTCTTACCTTTTAAAAGGACATATGTAAGAGAAGAAATGATCACAAGATGAAACCAGTGCGCTTTCACTTATTCTTGTATTGAGTTTAGAGAAGAGCGCACTGAATGTTTAATATTACTCTTTTGTGAAAGTATTTCAACCCAAACTTGAAAATTTAACATTACTAGAAAAATTACAAGACATTTGGTTAGAAGCCGTCAGTAAACTGACAGGTTTCATATTTATTTGTAGAAGAAGAGAAAATACTTTCCCTTTAAATAACATCCAAAATTATGAACAATGAAAATAAAAACCAATGGGATGCAGGGGTTTAAAATGATCTGAACATGGAAAAACAGAGGTACATAATGTAGAGTAATATCATGTTAGGAGTACAATCAGAAATACATGATCTCTGCAACAGTAGTAAACATGCATGAAAACTGTTTATCTTCAATGATTGAATGAAATATAAAGAAAAAGAAACCTTACACCTAGGAATAAATTAATTACCACAGAAAACATAATCTGTATGAGGTTTAAAACACTTCCATCAGGTGTGTCTGAAACATGCAGATTCATGCACAACTTCAGCTGGTTGTGTTCAATGCAATGATTGCAACTATGGGTGCACCAATTTATCGGCCAGCCCATTTATCGGTGCCAATTTCCTTAATTCTGGGAGATCGGCGATTGGCTGAGTTTTACATGTGAAGCCGATCTTATCCACCGATCTTATCCACCGATCTTATCCACCGATCTTATCCATCGATCTTGTCCAGCTTGGCAAAGGTCTAAAAATCAACCAGTGACAGACTGGCCCACCAAGTTATGTCTGCACATTTATAATTAACAGTAGTGTCCCCTCTATTGCCAACTCAACAACTTTCTTGCTATGTTGAGCAATATTTTAGACAAAAAAAAACAAAAAACAGGTATCTGCTTAAATCGGAATCAGCAGGTTAAGCTTTTTAAAAGATCAGTAATCTGCAATCGGCCAGAAAAGAGCCTTCGGTGCACCCCTAATTGCAACTAAGGAATGAATGTATACGATGTACAGATGAGATGATTAAACAAAGGAAAACAATAAAACCACAGAATAATGCACAGAGAACATCACTAACACCCTCTTACCCAATGACTGCTGGAGAATGGCACCAGCAACCTGAACCCTAATAACCCTGATTCAATCAACTAGCAATACATTGATAAAATTGACTTAATCGTTGGTTCGGCTTTCAGCAGCCAGTATCTGATGAAAGGAACTTTACTGCCCAAATAGAGAAATTATTGGGCAGCAGCAGCAGCAGCAGCAGCAGAAAACAGATTATATGCAGAACATGAATTCATGTTCATGCATACATGAACATGCAAAATTTTCCTTTTGTTCAGGCTCAGTTAAATAATTTAAGAACCTGTTTAGAGAGACCCAACAACCCATTGTGCATCAAGGAAAAATATAAGAGGTCAGGGGTCTCTAACCTGTCCCTGGTGTACCCCGCCTCTCACCTAATGACTGGCATAGACAAAAACCTTGTAGGGATAGAAGGATGTAAACAGCTGATTTAGGACGGGGGTAGGATATAATATAAGAAATATTTTGCAATTTCTTTGTTAATGTGAAAAATCTCGGTTAGTGGACCAGGAGGTAAGAAAATACGGCCAATAATTTGGTCTGGGTCCTGGGCTCAAATCTAGACTGGATCGTTCTACATGGAGTTGGATGATATCAATATACATCTTTGGGTTTCCTTCAGGGAACAGTGGACCTCCACCTAATTGCAGTTCAGTACTTACATTTTTCTGTAGAACATGTCTGTAAATGATTTGTGCAAATTTAGCCTTTTTGCAGATTTTTTTTTTTCAATGAGCATATCTAAAATATCCAAAAGATAATGGTAAATGCACTGAATTTATATAACGCTTTTCCAGTCATTTTGACCACTCAAAGTGTTTTACACTAGAGTCAGATTCACCTATTCACACTCACAAATGCACACACATTTATACACCGATGCGCAGACCAATTTGGGGTTAAGTGCCTTGCCCAGAGGCACATCCACATGTGGCAGTAAGAAGCTGGAATCGAACCTACAACCTTCCGATCACAAGCATTGGCACGTTGCTACTTGACACACCATTGGATGTTTGCAAAGCAGTCAAAGCAACAGTTGTCATTCATTTTCCTTGGTGCCAATTGGCTGAATCTCCAAAGTCAGAAATAAAGACGGCCAGAGAGGGTAATTTTCACTGAGCGAGATAAGAACCTGGTGATGGTAGAGTTAATGAAGGCCCATAAGATTTACATAATATTAAACTGTTCATTATTTCAGATATTTTTTAAATGCATCACAGGTATATTTTGTGTTTAAACTACTAAAATAGACACTTAAACATTTTTAAATGAAGGCTCAAGTTTTCACACGTCAGCTTTTTATGTGGAGCTGGAAATGTTATATTAGTCTCAATAAATGTCTCAATTTTGAGAGGGTTAAATATGTGGGTTAGAAACTTTTTAACTTGAACTCTCAGCTGTAACATTTCTAGTTGGCCTAATCTACCTCCATTGGCTCAACCTGGAGGATCTTCTTAAGGTCATTGTTCTCAGTCACTGCCTCCTTAACCTTCCCCAACATCTGATCATTTCCACTTTCCTTCAGGTTAGTCACAAACTTTTCAAATGTAGTGAGCAGAGGCTGGGCGTACTCAATAACGCTGTCTTTTATATTTGGAAACCCATAAGTAAATCCTCCAGTGTGAATCCCAAAAATGTTGCCATGAGCATCAAACACTGGAGAGCCTGAAGCTCCGTGATACATGAAA
>CAEGAD010004431.1:0-10381 GCA_903067055.1 Poeciliopsis paucimaculata
ACCCCCACACACATCCCCCCCCCACACACACACACACACGCAAGCACACGCAAGCACACGGCCACACACACGCACATGCACACACACACGTTTGCGCGGCTATCTTTGCGGGGACTATCCATTGACTTCCATTCATTTCTACAGCCTAAACCTTACCCTTACTCTTATCCTAACCCTAACCATTACATACCTAACCCTAACCCTACCCAAAACTCAATTCACACTTTAGTCATAAATCTGACCCCTGACCCAAACACCGTGTCTCCCTTTGTGGGGACCAGGCTTCGGTCCCCACAAGGAGCAGTGGGTCCCCACAACGTAGTATGTGTCAAAAAAATGGTCCCCACAAGGTATTAGAAACAAACGCAAACACACACACATGCCCACAAACACACCTACACACACACAAACAAAAAGGTACCTCCAATATTCCGATGTTAGAACTCTCCGGTGATGTCAGAATGTAACTTCTGGCTATCGAGCGGAGGGGAGTTTTTATTTCCAAAAGACTCCTCATGATGGATTCATCATTTAATTTCTGGAGGAAAAAAAATTTCGCTTGTAAAGATAAAACCAAGAAAGTTTATTAATCAGTCCATTCTGGAACACAATCAAAAAGGTATACTGGTCGTTTTCACATGCTGTCCTGTGTGAAGACTCTGGAATATGTAATGCTTCTTTCATGTGTTCCTGAAACGAACAGGCGACTAACCCTAAGCTATTCCCATTTTATCTTTACACAACACAACACAACACTCCGTTCATTGTCAATTCTTGTAATAAACATATTGACAGACAATTTGGGGACATAAATTTGGGCAATTTCATTCAAACTTTTAGTCAAACAAAGCAAAGACATGCAGTCAATGACATTCCAACAATGTTCCAACCAGAACAGATGAAACATTTCTCACCTTCTTACTAACTTGAGTGTCGATGAACACAATGTCGTCCAGGGTCAGGATTAATTTGGTGACGTTTGGTGTTCTCTTGTACTTCCTGTTTCACACAAACAGGAAGTACATTCCATTAAAGCCTTAACATAACAGAACCATGTTCTCGTAAATTATATAACATTGTTCTTGTCTAGTACCAGGGTCTGAATTCTTACTCTCAGACGGTCAAACATGCAAATTCAAAAATGCTTTATTGATCACAAAAGAAAATTAAATGTTGTTATAATTCGTTAAAGATATTTGCTATTTTTTATATTCTCTTTAAAGGGCTAATTCATAATATGTTTTCTAATGAAAATATGGGGAAAAAGCATTTTTGAGATTTTTATATATTGGTGTTGATTTTTCCCTTTCATTTCATGTTTAATGTTTTGCGCCCTGAGCTGCACTGTCAGCGGTGGGACCATGTACAGACCAGAGTGTGCTT
Source organism: Poeciliopsis paucimaculata (assembly GCA_903067055.1). NCBI lineage: Eukaryota > Metazoa > Chordata > Actinopteri > Cyprinodontiformes > Poeciliidae > Poeciliopsis > Poeciliopsis paucimaculata. The sequence continues at coordinate 1,384 of CAEGAD010004431.1, forward strand.
TTCCAAAACCAACTCTAATCAACTCTGTTTACCATAGGCAGACTCTATTTTGACCAGAGAAGCATTATGGTCAGTGGACACAGCTCAGTTTTGAGCTTCAATGGCAAAGGCTGTGAATACTTCTGAAAATATGTTTCTTGGTTTTCTATTTTTAAGAAATTTGGAAAAACCATATATATTAATGTAGTGTGTGGAATTTTGAAGACGGAAATTTAGACAGAAAGACAGACAGACAGATATATACCTCAACCAAAAGAAAGCAGCTGAAGTGAGACCACAAAGCAGCAGGAAGAGGAAGAACATCGTCACTGCATCCACACCTGAAATGTAGGAAACATCTTCTGATCAACAAAAAACACTAAAGTCTGACATTTGCTTACATCACAGACGATATAGAGGGGGTCTTATTGCTAATACCTCACAGTGACTTCATTAGCTCCACAACAAACAAAGAGTTTACACAGTAATCCTTTCCAACCAACAAAAAACATTCACAATATTCCATCTCCCTCCCTTTGTCATTAGCCTACCTCCATTGCAAGCTTCCTCTGGACTGAACCAACAAAAGCTGGCTTTGGGGGGTTTTCCTCCTGGGAAGTAGAAGGACCGGCTCAGAGGTCTCAGACCGCTGACTGTTTCATCGATGTGTGTCGGTCCAAGTGAATGTGTCGGCACAAGGCGGTCGCCATCGCTGTCCAGCACCACATATTTGGCCCAAAGGCCAGCCCCGCCTCTACCACTGTTTAACACCTGCTACAGAAGAAGTCAGTGGTGTAGACAACAGAACATGGGGTCAGAAGGTTTGTCAAAGACAAATAAACAGATGAGTGAAACCTTAACAGAATAATTTGTTCTTTTTAAGAAACAAAACATAAACATGGTTCAATAGAACTAAAGTAGATTTCCGTTCTCAGTGAAGACACAAATTCAACTTCGCATCTTCAAAATAAAAGTCTATCCATCCATTTTCTAACACCTTGACCCTGTGGGGTCAGCAGGGGTGGTGGTACCTCTCCAGCTAACGTTCTGCGCGAGAGGCGGGGTCACCCTGGACAGGTTGCCAGTCTGTCGCAGACTGGCAACCTGTGTTGCCCTGTCTGTCTCAGGGCAACACAGAGACAGACAGGACAGACAACCATGCACACACACACTCACACCTAGGGAGAATTTAGAGAGACCAATTAACCTGACAGACATATTTCTGGACTGTCGGAGGAAGCCGTGCAGAAAGACCCTGGGTCGGGAATTGAACCCAGGACCTTCTTGCTGCAAGGCAACAGTGCTACTTACTACACCACTGTGCAGCCCAAAATGAAAGCCATTTTCATCATAGCTGAAAAATGAATATTCTATAACATTGATACAAGTATTGTTTACTATCATGGTAAACAAGCATTGTTTACCATGATAGTAAACGATACTTGAAACCACCATCATTGTTGGTTTCTGACTTTAAAGACTTTTGCAGTGGGCCTGAAAGACCGTTTTGAATGAGTGATACTGCACACAGAAGTTCTGAAGGTTTTCAGACATGGCTCTGTGATGGCTCTGGAAGTGAAGGACACAGGAGAAACAGCTCACAGCTGGAGCGCTTGGTACAAACAGTAGCACAGCTGGAGTCATGACAGGCGCACAGTGGGCTGTTTCACGCTACCAGACAACCATCTTAGACATCTATAATTGGAGAAAAAATGTTTGATAGCAGCAGTCATGTGATATTTGTATTTGGAAAAATGTACATTTAGAGATAAAAGTGTAGAAACTCTAAGATAAATAGAGTGTCTGGCCTTCCAAAAACAGAGAAAAAGAGAGAGAGATAGAAACCTTAATAATGTTAAGTTTTTATTAATTCTCCAATCCTCTCATAATTATTTTTAAGTAGTTACATTTCTGTTTTGCTTATTTTTACAAACATTTTGTTCGATGTGAGTGAGTAGTAATAGAGTAAGTATTGATACTTTTACAAAACAAATCCAATATAATTATTCTGCTTCTAATTAAAGTGTCAGTATTGGAATTCTGAGAATAAAATTTTCATATTTTGTTCCTCTCAGTGCTTTCATGAAATGAAGAATTCACCCTCCCTAGTACAGAAAGTTCATCCTTCAGCCATCAATATAATAAATGATGTATTATATTTTTGAGACATTATATAGTTAATATTGATGCATTGTGTTCAAGCTTCAGTGAAAACATTCACTACAACAAGTCACTTCTTTGTGTTTTTGACCTGGTTGAAGCCCTGGAAGTCAAACCCTCCATCTGAGCTGAAGAGCTGATTTCCTGTCACCCAGTGTCCACCACCCGCCTGGCGACGCTCTTCCACGGCTTTCGCGACAAAGTAGACCATATTAAAGATGGTTCCAAACAGTGGAGACACCTTTGAAGAAAATCAGGAAAAAAGGGATTAACATGTCAAAAAAGACATAATTACATACACACTTCTTCGGAGAATGATTACAAAGGGTTACACGGAAGCACTGTCACAACAAGTGTGCCACTTATGGAGTAGCACTTGTACCTGGGGTGTCCAAACTTCTAGCATCCCTAAGATAAATGTCCCCAAAACTGAAGTTGATAAAAACATCTGCAGTACCTTTGTGAAGAACCGTGTCTTGCTTACTCCCATGTCTTTTTTAAATTATTGTGCTCTTCATCACTTCATCTTCTTATTTGTGTTGCACTTTATTATTTATTTATTATTCCTTCACCTCTGTGGCAGAGATAGCGGAGCGGATCTCTCTGGAGATCTGAGCCTGGCGAAAGGTTTCATAGAAACTCTCATCAGAAGCCATGGTAACAGTCAGCACGGCGCTGTAGGCATGCTGCAGCTGGGTGTTGTTGGTCAGCAGAGGGAATGTTGTTTCCTGATGGAACAAATAAGAGGTATTATTTAACTTTGAATCAAAAAGATTTTCACAAATGATCTAAAAGTTAAACAGGTTTATTTTAAAGTTGCAATAGTCTTTAAAATAGTCTAGAGCCCGCAGTAAACTGCTGTTAATTGAACAGCAGTTTACTTTGAAAATCAGCATTAACATTTATTGTGACTGTTTTTATGTCATTTTAACTACTTGTAATCATTATAACCTCTGCTGCCTGTTGGCCTGGACTACTTTGAAGAATAGATTTTGAATCTCAATTGGACTTTCTTGGTTAATTAAAGGTGAAATAATAATAATAATAATAATAATAATAATAATAATAATAATAATAATAAATCATCTAGGTTTATTAGATGACATGTTTCTGTTATGATGCTGGCCCCTTTGCCTGCTCTGTTTCCATCCTCAGCTGTTGGTGCAATCAGGCTCATGAACCATTTATTGCTTTCTATTTGTGTCTGGCTGACATTTCGTGTCCTCTTTTGTTATGAGCATTACAGTTTCACCTGGTAAGGCATGGCGTACAGCAGGGCGTCGTATGGGATGAAGATGTAACCATCAGCGATCATCCCCATGTTTAGAGCCTCCAGCAGGAGTTCCCTCTGGTGCTCTCCACCAATCAGGACGGAACTCATACACATGATGATCACTTAGGAAATAAACTTCATTAGCTGACTGGATTCCACTCATGGCATCTATTGACAGCTAAAAATAAACTATTTGTTGGTCAAATCTTTTCATGAAAGTGTTCCATTTTAAAATGTGGGAGACAAAATCCTGTCTTACCACAGAAGAGGAGATTATTTGAATCGGATTGGAATTCAACAGTTGAGCAAAATTATGTTTTTAAATAAGATCTGAAGTTTATTTACCAGTACTAGGATCAGATTCGAGTCTTGGAGCTGACCTTTGACTTTGTCGGACTGTCTGATCTCGTTCAGTGCCTCCCGAGCCCCGCCTTTGTTTGTTTCCATGGAAACCACAGGAGCAATTGGCAAGCCCATAGCCCGGAGTGCAGAGGCTAATTCTTCTCCAGTGCTTTCCCAGAGATCAGTTTGGGCTGAGAATGGAGGAGGAGAAATCTCTTAATTTAATGTTCAGTGTCCTCATTTTCATGTGAGAGGGTGTTCAAAAAATAAAAATAATAATAAAAAAAACATAGTCCACTGAAAAATGTAAAAGAAATAAACATGTAGCAATTATCTGAATACAAAATTCAAGCCCAGTTTGAGGTCAGATAATGTGAACTTTTGAGGGGTAATACAGGATTGTATGAAGGAAGTAAAGATATAGTTGATCTTGTGAATTCTTGGAGTTATAAGCCACGCCCCTTTTGACCCAAAATCTCTGCTGCATGCTGTGAAAACACGCAGGGTGCATAATTTCCACAGATAAATCCAAAAGTAATAATTTGATCCATAAGGGGAATATGATATGTTTGTGTTTTTTGGGGCACTGTGAACTATACTTCAATTTGCAAAGTCCATTTTAATGACTTCATTAAAATGAAGTCATTAATTTTAATGACTAATTTTAATAACCCTAACCCTCCACCACATATGAAATACCACATAATTTCATATGTGGTATAAAATTACTTCCTCACCTGAAACAACTGCAACGTGAGCCCAGCGGAAGAATCTGAGGACAGTTTTGAGGACTTTAACAGGAGGCGTAATGGGCGGCAGGTTCAGCCAGTCATCATCCAGACAGCCTGGAGAAGCAAGCCCTGCCTCCCAGTGCTGGGTGAACAAGGACGCTGCGTGGCAGAGGGTTGGGTTGAAAGGCCCGATGTAAGCGTGACCATAACCCTCCATTTCCCCCAACTCAGTCAACGCTTGAAAGGAGGCAAGTATCACAGGTTTTGTTAAGATATGATGGAGTTAAAAACATTCAGATTAACTGAATTATAAGAACAAAGCAACACTAAATCGTTCTGTTTTGTATAACGTGCCATTTTCACATTGGTTAGAAAAATCAATACATTTTCAGTTTTGCACTGTTATAAATTCATCCTTAAAATGTTACTTTTACAGTGTGCGATACAGTTCCTTCAGTATACTCAGGCAGCTGCAGCATGCCTGAGTATATTATTCAACCTAGTGAGTGATACCATCTAGACGGTATCACTCACTGAATGTATTAAGACCAGAAAAAAATAGTTAATTTCTGCCAAATAACTCGGAAATTTGTAGATTAATCTAAGAAATGTTCTTAAACAAACACATAAGTTTGAAAAATTTAAATTAACTATAAAAAAATCTGAAAGTTTTCTCGAAAATTTCACAGATTAATCTACTTTATTCTAGCAAATTTTTGACTTTTCAAACTCTTTTTTTTTTCCTAAAAAAATTTACTCCACCTTTTTTATGCCCCTCATACGCCTATACGTCTTATCTGCACGTAGTTGTTGCAGATAAAACATTTATGCTGTATTTGTTTGCCACACCTTTGGAAACAGAGCAGTCCTCGTTGAGCAGTTTCACATCGTACCAGTATCCTCTGCTCATGTAGCTGTCACTTCTTAGCCGTGATAATGCGAGGTTAGCCGCAGATAATGGCATTGCTCTGGAGAACAGGGGGTCACAGGACCAGGGGCCAACTAGGGCCAGTTTAAAAGTCGCTGCCTCCACATCGTTGATATAAAGAAACCAGAGAAACAGTTCAAGCAAGAAGACAAGCTGCATCTTGGTGACCTGCAAAACATACATGCAGATATGTTGGTTTTACTTTAATTAAACTCCTAACAGATTGATTCATGCGTCAGCTGGCTTAGTCTTAAGGCTAGACCCTTTTTAAAACAGTGTAATCTTTTCCTCTTTTACTGATTTTATTTCCACTTTCAAATGCCATAATTTTAAAACAGATAACTCGTCACACCATTATACAGGTTGTTCCTCTTTCAAATTTAGAGCTTTAGTTACATTTAAAAATATGGCGGCCCATTTAAATTGGATTTAAATTGTATCTCAGGGCATTCTTCCACAGTGTTGTCCTGACAGAACTGCAGATTTTTTGCTGAAGGATTGGTGGAAAATCCCTTTGCTAGAAACAGAAAATAAGTAGTGGAATAAGTCAAACAAGCAGTAAAGTCTGTTTAATGTTTAATGATTCACTTTGAAGTAAAGTTTTTCTGTTTTTAATGCATGCTTTTGGAAAAATTTGGCCCCTTGGTTCAGGACTGGATATGCATTCTCTATAATATTAACCCTTTTGAGTATATTATTCAACCTAGAAGCAGCATTTGGATAACTATATGAATTTAGGGTGCGGTTAAGCCAAATATGGCAGCCCAAGCCATATTTTTTTTTACATTAGGTGGGAAGCATGTGAATTTTCATGTGTGATACATTCATTTTATTAATGGGAACTGACTGTGCAATTAAAGACATTAAAGTTGTCTAAAATCAAAGCCAAATATTTTGCTGAAGGCAGTTTGTTGAATCGCTACTTATATACTTATTAGTTAATATCAAGGAAATATCTTATATTAATAATATTTGTGACTGATTTTTGCGTAAAGATGAATGTAGTTTTCATTGATAGGAAACAGGAGTAGTTAAAATTAGGTAATTATCAGAAAAGGTTTCTTGACTGATCATTTTTCCGGATTATGTCAAGTATTGGTGTTGCTAACTTAATGAAAATGCATTGTGAAAGCAGAATATCACATAGAATGCAGTGAGTCTTCACGGTATAGAAATATGGTTTGGGGTTGATACATTTCACACCAAAACACCTTTGTCTCTAACACAGAACCCGGCTCCTTCCTGAGCAGAATGATGGTCCATTGTTTTCCTACCTGAAGAAAACCAGAATTGTGGAGGTCGATGTTTTTCTGTTTGATATGTTGGTTGATTTCTTTACGTTTTCACATATCTCATTTCTATAAAACATCCGCTCCATTTACCTTAACTGTGAATCAGAAGCACAGAAATACATTGCATTGTCATCAGGCTTTTCTAAATGCTTACCAAATTTAATAAACATGTCTACAAACCTTTTTTTAAAGTTTTTAATTCATCCTAAGTGTGCTAAAGAGAAAAGTTTTACCTTTGTCTTAGAGTTTCATTTGTCCAGAGAAACGTTTGGCTTCACTCAACAGTCTTTGAAAGTCGAAGAAGAACACGGCAGAGGGCTGCAGCTGAAATCCTGGGAAGATTTACTTTAATCCTATTAAAAGCTCAAAAACATTCAAGACGGTTAGTGTGAGATCAGAGGTTGTGTTGTGTGCTTCTGTGTGTCTTTGCATATGCCACTGTCCTTTATTAGAATGAAAGAGCAGCAATTACATTCAATATCCATTATTACAGATGGAATTTGTGTAACATAAGCCAGAATCCTCTATAAAAATCTGAAGGAAAACCATTTGGTCCTTCCCCTTATGCATTTGTTGAAGAACATCATGAAACTACAGTCTCCCATTAAAACAGGTGACAGTGTTTGTTTTTTTGTCTTTTTTCCCAGATTTTTAAAAAGTCTTCTGTCAGAATCAGATGGATAAATACCAGCTTAAAATGAATTAACCAATCAAATTTTATTTATTTATTTTTTGTTATTATTACTGGGCTTGGTATTTGTCTTGAAGACAGGTATACTTTTGACTTTACTTCTGTGATCGTGAGCAGCCTGGAGTTCGTACTCCGATACAAAGGGTGGCAGTAATTCCACCTGGCAGTAATTTGCCAACGTCCTTAGAAAGAAGAAGAATTTCATAAGTCCTTCCTTGCTCGGCTAACCTTCTTGTAGGTTACTTCCTCTCTGTCAGGGACACAGACAAAATGCAGAGCTGTACACAGCTATACCGTTCTCTCGCCACGGTAAGGATAAGCATGGTTTCTGTTAGAATGTACACTAAGCGGCTGCAGCATCACGCAGACTTATACAGGAGGCGTTTGTTTGGACTAGCCACCAGAGGGTGGCTAGCTGCTCCGCTAACAGACATTATCCGGTTTGTACAACTCATACTGCTGGCTTTCACTGCAACGATTTAATATTCTAGAAGTTTAGTAAGGAGTTTTTATCGCCATACTTACAGACTATGGCTTGTTTTCATGCAAGATTGACATGTAAATTAATAACAGCTAAGCAGGCTATTATTGTTACTTACGAGTCACCCCCACCCTGCAACGGTGTTGAAATGTACGCAGTACCAGCAGGAATGCTTACTATGCCATTGTTGGTCACCTCCCATTCAATACTATTCACATCAATGTAGCATGATAAATGAATGACCTTAATAGTTATGTACCAATTATCCCTGGTTCTAAAGTATAAACTTTGAGGACAGTCGGCTCCTTCTGGTAAAAACAATCAGTTTTTGTAAACTTTGTCAGATGTTATCAAAGTCCGCCATCTGTGGTTCGCTGTCTTGTCATATGTGAAATACCTGCGACATAATATTCTGCTCTATTCATCAGTTTATTTAGCTAATTAAGCATTTTATTTTTACAATTGTGGCGGAATCATTCCTTTAACTTACACGATGAGACATGCTGGTTCTGTCTTCTCTTTGCAGCTGTTAGTCCTAAGTTTGCTATGTTGACATAATGTCTTTGTTGCTGTAATTTCGAGAAGTTCTGTCAATAAACAGTCATATTAGAACTAAACAGTTTAACGGTGATAACAGCTGCTGATTGGCAGTAAAGTTTGAGGTTGACTGATTGTTTACTTTGCTAATCATAAGGTTTTTATTATGCAGAAAGTACCAAGTTACAGAAATGGACACAGAAACAAAGTTTTTACAGGAAGTACATGAGGGTTAGGGGTTACTAATTTAAAACCAACACAGTTAGTGCTGAGCATCCTCCTGGTATACATTAAAACTTTTATTCCAGAGAAACATATTTTGACAGATTCAGTTCTACAAACACAGTTACACAGATTCAGTTACACAGTCTGTTGATTTGGTCTCAACTAGCCCTTCTTCTTGTTGAGTATACTGGCGGTTAGCAACGAACTTCTAGTAGCATTACCGCCACTTACTGGTATGGAGTGTGGTTCATATTGGTCTAATATACTCTCTCTCTCTCTATATATATATATCTATATATAGATATATATATAGATATATATATATATATCTATATATATATCTATATATAGATATATAT